>JARHVA010005960.1:675000-795000 GCA_037957365.1 Torreya grandis | reverse complement strand
GACTATTCTTGACATCATAGTCATATTTTATGGAAATGTATAAATGAAATTCTTACCTTTCACCATAGTGGTAGTTATATTTTTTTCATTTGTAGTGAAAAACACAAATTTGACTTTGTATTTATGGATATAGGGCTTACATTAGGTAATCCAAGCCATTTCTAAGTCTAGAGTCACGTGTTTAAAATTTCACATTGTAAAAGTGTATATATGCAAATGTATGTACACATTGTTATTTGTATTGATTTAATTTGAGTGCAGGTATTTGAAATCTAATTTTGCATAAAACTTTAAATTGGGACATTTTTTGTACATATAAAGTGATGTTTCTTTTAAGATCATAATAACATAAAATTTAATTTAAAAAGCCTGAAATTACATATGATTGTAAAGAAATTGATTTCAACGAAGAAAACATAAATGGCATTAATATGAAATTCTATGTCATTTGAGAAACTAATATGTTTATGAAGTGAATTACTAATATTTGAGTAACATTCATCATTTTTATGTGATTGAATGTCATTATATATTCAAATAAGATATAATTATAGGTCAATAAAGTGTTATTTGATAGTTTAAATGGAAATTTCTCATACTTGTGAACCATATAAGGCATCATTTATTGTTGTAATTTTATTTAGGGATAAAATATCGATAATTTCATCATAAATTGAGCCAAATAGTCAATTTATATAATTAATAATGCAATTTGGTCCAAATCGAGCAATTTGAACTTAATTGTGACCATATAAGATGTGATTGAGTTCTCAATCAACCCCAATTTCATTAAATAATGAACCAAAGAGTTTATTGGTTCAACCAAGAGGCAATTGGGTCTAATTTGAGTGCATATAACTAACTACAACTATAGGATTTTTTTGGGGATAAATTAGCTCTATTTGCACCATAGATTGAGCCCATTAGTGAATTGGTGTAATATGTGAAGAAATTTAGACCAAATTGGTCATTTTGAATCTAATTTTGACTATGTATTATGTGATTTAAGTCTCAGTAGATGCAAATGTCATCACATAATGAACTAAAGAGGTGATTGGTTCTATCATGGAGGTAATTGGGACCAATTTGAACCTATTCAACCAAATTATGACTATAATATGTGATTTGGGACTTAATTATTCCTATTTTATCATAGATTTAGCCAATTAATAAATTGTTACAATCAAGGATATGATTTGTGCCAAATTGAGCCCATTTAAAACCTAATTCTAACTATTTATGATGTGATTTTGGGCTCAATATGCCCCAATTTCATCACAAAAATGAACCAAATAATTAATTGATTTAATCAAGGATGTAAATGGGGAAATTTTGGACCCCTTCAACATAATTTTTATTGTAATATGTGATTTAGGGATCAATTGACCATAATTTCATTATGGATTGAGTGAATTAGTCAATTGGTGCAATTAGTGATGAGATTTGGACTAAATTGAGCCTCATAAATCTTTTTTTGTCTATATAAGATGTGATATGGAGCTCAATAATCTTAAATTTCATCTCAAAATGAATCACCAAGTCAATTGATTTAATTGCAAAGTCAATCAAGGTCAATTTGAGCCCCTTGAACATAATTATAACTATAAAATGTGATTTGGGGCTAAATTATCCCTGATTTCACTGTAGATTGAAAAAATATTCAATGTATATTCAATTACATGATTTGGTTCAAACTTATCCCCATTAACTTGATTATGATTTAAAATATTTGATGTGGGGCTTAGTTAGCCATAGTTTCATAAAAAAATGAACCATAAAGTTAATTATTTCAATCATAGAGGCAAGTGAGGGCACTTTGAGCCCCTTGAGCCTAAATGTGACAACAATATATGATTTTGGAGTAGATTATACCATAATCTATCATGAACTAATCCAACTAGTCAATTGGTCTAAATAGTAATGCAATTTATGCCAAATTTAGCCTCATGAACCTAATTTTGATAGTATAGGTTGTGATTTGGAGTCAATTGGTCATTATTGCATCATAGAATGGAGTAGGGTGTTAATTATTCTAATCATATTAAGGTAATTAGTGCCAATTTTAGCCACTTCAACCTAATTGTGACCATATGATGTGATTTTGGCCTAAATTACCCTTGATTTTATAATGGATTGATCAAATGAGTCAATTGGTGAAACCAAAGATGAATTTTTGGAGAACATAAGCCTCAAGAAAATAATTGTGAATGTATATGATGTAATTTTGGGCTCAATGGGCCCCAATGTCATCACATAATGAACCAAAGAGCTAATTAATTTAGTCGTATAAAAAATTAGTTGATCCCCTTAAACCAAGATACAACTATATGATGTGATTGGGGGCTTAATAAGCCCTAATTATATCATAAATTGAGCCAATTAGTCAATTAGTGCAACTAGTGATCTGATTAGGATAAAATGATCCTCACAAAGTTAATTTAAACTATATAAGGAGTGATTTGGGGATTAATCAACCATAATTTCATCATATAATGAATATTGGGTCAATCATAGAGGAAATTAAAGCCAACTTAATATAATTAAACATAACATTGACTATAGGATAATATTTGGGGATAAATTAACCATAATTTCAGTATATATTGAGGAAATTAGTTAATTTGTGTAATCACTAATGAGATTTAGAAAACATTAAGCCCAATGAACCTAATTTTGATTGTATAGGTTGGGGCTCAATGGGCCCCAATTCCATCATAGAATGAATCAAAGAGTCATTTAGTTCAATCATATTATCTATTGGGATCAATTCAAGCCCATTGTACATAATTACTATTATAGGATGTGATTTAGGGCTAAATCAAAAAATATTTTATCATATATTAAGCCACTTAGTCAAGTGGTGTAATAATTAATGTGATTTGGGATAATTAAGTCTTATTAACCTAATTATATATTTATAATATGTGATTAGAGATTAATCGATCCTAATTTCATCACATAATGAACCAAAGAGTTGATTTGAGGTTCATTCAAATAAAATTTCATCACATAATGAATAAAAGAATCGATTGGTTCAATCATGACTATAATTAGGGCTAATTTAAGCCTATTGAACCTAATTGTGAATATACAATGTGGTATGGGACTCAATTAGCCCCAATTTCATCATGGAAGCCAATTAATCAATTAGTGTAATTAGTGACATTATTTGGGCCAAATTGAGCACTATGAGACTAATTTTAAATTTATAGGATGTGATTTGGGGCTCAATCATCCCCATTTTCATCATAAAATGAATTAAAGAGAAAATTGGTTAAATCACATAGGAAATTGGGTCAATTTGAGCTAACTAAACATAAATACAATTATAAGATGTGATTTAGGGTTAAATTATATTCAATTTCATCATATATTAAACCAAATAGCCAATTGGTGTAATCATTTACATGGTTTGGGTGAAATTTATCCTTGTGAGCTTAAATTAAACTATATATAATGTGATTTTGGGTTCAATAAGATCCACTTTCTTCACATAATTAACTAAAGAGTTAATTAGTTCAATAATGGAGGTGATTGGGGAAAATTTGAGCCACTTGAATCTAACTATGATAAAAGGATTTTATTTTGGGATAAATTATCCATGATTCCATTATAAATTGAGCCATTTAGTCAATTAATGTAATTTATGACATGATTTGGGCCAAAATGAGCCATGTTTTCCTAATTTTAATTATATATGATGTGATTTGGGGTTCAATTTACCCTAGTTTCATCACATAATGAGCCAATGAGTCGATTGGTTCAATAATAGAGGAAATTAGGGCCAAATTAGATCATATTCAACCTAATTTCAGCTATAGGATGTGATTTGAGTATAAACTATCCCTAATTCTATCACAAAATGAGTTAATTATTTAATTGGTTTAATTAGTGATGTTATTTGGGTAGAATTGAGCCCCTTTCATACCTTATTCCAAATATAAGATGTGATGTATCCATAATGTTGGGGGGATGATTTACAACATGCATTAAGTAGCATGTACATGTTATATTTCATATGCATTATAACATGTACATATTTATTTTTATATAAATATAGTGTAGGAATTAATGTCATTATTTTGTCATACCAATAATTTTAACCCCACAGTTCTGCTCTATGTCATTTTACACTCTAAATAATTATACGAGATATTTTTTAATTATTTCATAATTTTTAACACTCTAAAAAATAGTCTAGTTTATCTAATCATTGGTGAGAGATGTTAAGCATGGGATATACTAAGAGGGGGGGGGGTGAATCAGTATATCATATATCTTATAAAACTTTCCTTTAACCAAATTCCACTTAATCAAACATTCAAGATATGTAATAAAACTCAAACAATAAATCCACACAAGATAGAGAGAGACACCAAATATAATGTGGAAACCCAATGTGGGAAAAACCATGGAGAAAAATCTCAAGTATATGAATGAGCACCAACCCCTTTGCTAAGCACTAACCCAAAAACTATTCATGAGCACCAACCCACAGGAGTGCCAAACCCCTTTGCCGAGTACCAACTCAATAACTATTTGTGAGCACCAACCCTTTGCCGAGCACAAACTTAGAAATAATTCATGAGCACCAACCCATAGGAGCACCAACCCCTTTGTTGAGCACCAAATCAAAAACAATTCATGAACACCAACCCACAGGAGCACCAACCCCTTTGTGTATACCACACACCTATCTCTTAATGTTGCTATCTCAACAAATGATAGTTCAATACAATATCTCTTTACTCTCTCTCACATTTGCTCTTCTAAGCTAGATATAACAAAGACAAATCATATTCATCTCTCACAATTGGTCTTCTAAGCTAGATATTACAATATCAAATCAACATCTCTCTTCCATATTACAAATGGCTTCTCAAGCCTTTATTTATAGCTTTCCAAATGGCCTTTGGCCTTCCCCCTTTGTGACCCTTCAATCCTCATGGAAAATGGCACCAAACTTGTATGACCCTTCATATTCAAGCCTTTGAAAAGTCATGTGGTGACCCTTCATGATCAAAAACATCCTTCCCTCTTTTGTCCTCATCTTGGTGACTTTTCACATTCCTTAAAGTGTCCCTTCATGAAAAATTGCACCCTTCCTCTTTTTTCTTCACTTGGTGACTCTTGGAATTCCCCAAGATGACTCTTCATGGGAAAATGTGTCCCATCCTTCTTTTGTCTTTACCTCGTGGCTCTTTGACTTCTCCATGAGCCCTTATTTTGTCTCATATGCAACCAAAAATATATCCATTAATATTAAATAAATATTAACTCATATTATCCAAGATATATTTATTACAAACAACATTAAATGCAATGGGGCCTTTATCACCAATAATTCTAGACCTTTGACATCAATGACAATATTTCCATCAATCTCCCCCTTTGTCATTGATGGCAACCTCAATCCTGAAACTGGCACATCCGGTCACCTGCACATACTATCATCTGAAACCATACAGTAACTCCCCCTTACTATAGCAACCTGTACATGTTCCTTGTACCTATTTTCTATACCTATACCCATACCTATTATTCTCCCCCTTTGATGCCTACCTAGAGCTAACACTTAGCTCCCCCTCAACTGATGCTGAACATTAATGGCAAGAAGTAAAATAAATTACTCGCAACTCCTCTTGTAGATCTTTGAATGTGTCCTTTGATTGTGCCTTTGAGAAGATATCTGATAATGCATATAAATCTTTACCTGTCCTTTGAGAATCTACAATCAACTCATTTGAATATTTTTTTCTAACCTCACAACCTTTTGTATGAAACTTTAAGGTCTATCCTTGATCACATATTTGACTTATACTCAATATATTATGCTTACAAAACATTATTAGCTTTGGTTCTACTAATATCCAAACTTAAAATACCTTTTCTATCTATCCTAGTATTAGTTTCATCTTTGAATTTCACTATGCCACCATTGATCTTCTTTACTCTTATCTCCTATCATATGCCTCGAACATCTACTATCAATGAACCACGGCTGATATTTATTTCTTAAATGAAAAGTGTTTTCACCAACATAGAATGTTCAGGTTGTTTCTTCTACCATGAACATGTCTGAACCTTCTTCCTAATGAATGGAGCTTTGAAACTCTGATCCTTCTTCTTGATGAATGGAGCTTTGAAACTCTGATCTTTCTTCATTGAATCTGCAAGAGTATTCTTTTCCTTCTTTCTAAAACTATTATCTCTTTTTCAACATTATAATTTCTTGTGACCATAATCATTTGAAACACTTTAAAACTATTACACACTGCATATGCAAGAATCATTCTAATAGCCTCAAACCTTAACACTAGTGCAAAATTTTCTTCAAAAATCTATTCCCTCAAAAGATATACAAATTAATCTACCAACTCACCTTCTTGTTATGAAACATAGCCAAGACCCAATAGCATCCACCATGCTTCAATTTTTCTTAAAAGTGTCTCCTTGAAGCCTATAAGAGACACCCCACACAAAAGGGTCCTAGAAACAAATCTCAAGAGATTCCCACATCTCCTCTATTTCTTCCTTTATCTTCTTATGTTTTTCTTTTAGAATCCATTTAAGCATGTCTAACCTTTTTGACTTACTAACCTTATCATTTATGATGTTTTTCATCTTCTCAACTTTTGCAACTATCTTATCTTGACAAAGCTCATGCTCAAATGTAACAAGAGATTCTGCACAATCCTTCTTATCTAATTCTTTATCTACTATACCAAGTAATTCATTTTCACTCTTAAACTCAACCTAATTGACCTTTACTATTTTAGGTCTCCAAACCTTAATTTGACTATTCTCATATCTTTTAGGGGCTCTGTAACCTTTGACATACTTTGAATATCTCTTTACTTATTTTGGACATAATTTAACAATATGGCCAACCTTATGACAAAAAAAGAAAACAATATTTCTCATACCTTTTTCTTGAATGTGACTAAGATCTCCCTTTGACTGATCGCTTCTCCTCATACAGTCTCTTGCCCTATGACCAACATGATGACAAACAAAACAATGGCCATGAAAAGAATTTGAAAACTTGAAAGCATTGGGCTGCTTGATTGGCTTCTTTGATTTGCCTTCAAAACCTACATCCTTCTTTCCTTGGACTAATATTTCATGATCTTTCTCAACTTTGATTATAAGATTCTCATGATTATCCTTTAAAGAACCTAACTCAACCTTAAACTGATTACACTCTTCTTCTTTTGATGTTAAAATTGAATTTTTTAGCCTCTAACTGATTCTTAAGATCTTGAATAAATATCTTATTTTCTTTTACTTATATAGCCAACTTAGAATCCAAGATACACACTTGTTCCTTAAGAGCCTCAACCACAGAGTTTAACTCTTGATTCTCCTTCTTTAGCTGCTTGGCCATCTTATGCTTTTCTTTGATCTACCTTCAAGCTGTTAAACCCTTTCTGAAGGAACTTGCTCTGATACCAATTGTTAAGCATGAGATATACTGAGAGGGGTGGTGGATCAGTATATCATATATCTTATAAAGCTTTTGTTTAACCAAATTCCACTTAATCAAACATTCAAGATATGCAATAAAACTCAAACAATAAACACCACACAAGATAGAGAGAGACACCAGATATAACATGGAAACCTAATGTTAGAAAAACCATGGAGAACAATCTCAAGTATATGAATGAGCACCAACCCAAACAATATTCACAAGCCAAACTTGCAGGAGCACCAACCCCTTTACTGAGCACCAACCCAATAACTATTCATGAGCACCAACCCATAGGAGTGCCAAACCCCTTTGCCGAGCACCAACTCAGCAACAATTCATGAGCACCAACCCATAGGAACACCAACCCCTTTTCTGAGCAACAACTTAACAAAAATTTATGAGCACCAACCCACAGGAGCACCAACCCCTTTGCTGAGCACCAACCCAACAAAAATTCATGAACACCAACCGACAGGAGTACCAACCCCTTTGTGTATACCACACACCTATCTCTCAATGTTGCTATCTCAACAAATGATAGTTCAATACAACATCCCTTTCCTCTCTCTCTCACCTTTGCTCTTCTAAGCTAGATATAACAAAGAAAAATCATATTCATATCTCACAATTGCTCTTCTAAGCTAGATATTACAATATCAAATCAACCTCTCTCTTCCATATTACAAATGGCTTCTCAAGCCTTTATTTATAGATTTCTAAATGACCTTTCGCCTTCCCCCTTTGTGACCCTTCAATCCTCATGGAAAATGGCACCAAACTTGTATGAACCTTCATATTCAAGCCTTTGAAAAGTCATGTGGTGACCCTTCACGATCAAAAACGTCCTTCCCTCTTTTGTCCTCATCTTGGTGACTTTTCGTATTCCTTAAAGTGTCCCTTCATAAGAAATTGCACCTTTCCTCTTTTGTCTTCACTTGGTGACTCTTGGAATTCCCCAAGATGACTCTTCATGGGAAAATGTGTCCCATCCTTCTTTTGTCTTTACCTCGTGGCTCTTTGACTTCTCCATGGGCCCTTATTTTATCTCAAAGGCAACCAAAAATATATTCATTAATATTAAGTAAATATTAACTCATATTAGCCAAGATATATTTATTACAAAAAACATTAAATGCAATGGGACCTTTATCACCAATAATGCTAGACCTTCAACATCAATGACAATATTTCCAACAAGAGATTCAGTTATAAATCCAGGGAAAATATAAAGTGCAAAACACTAGAATAATTACGTGTTTAGATAAAAATAAATGGAAGGAATGCAAAAACTTCTTAAAATACAATGTATGTATGTTATCCCTAAGAACCTAAGCCATAGATAAAAATGAAATTAATAATGATTATACTTTTTTACTTGAAATTCCAATTGTCAATAATAATGTCATAGTAAATTATTTTTCAAGTCCACATTGAAGTTATGTACTATTTTATTTTGGTGACAATGATAATATGCATGATGATTTATCACTTAACATTGAGAAACTTTTCATGGAAACACTAAATGGTGAAAGAAATAATCAATAAAATTACATGAAACACTAAATGATGAAATTAAAAATGAACAAAACTATATGGGAACACCAAATGAAGAAATTGGTAATGAATATAATAATATAAAAACATTAAATCAATCATTTTTACTAATAAAAATAGCTCCTAAAATTTTACATAGAAGACCCATGTACTTAATTAAAGTTGATGAAAATATTTTGAAACCAATGCCTATGAAAATTTATGACCTCTATTTAAGAGGAAAATCTTAAACGATTTGGGATAGTTACTTTGAATATTTTCTAGACACATAAATATGGTAATGGGTACTTTATAGTGTTAATTATTAACACATTAAAAACCACATGACTTGAAGAAATGCATGAATCTTATTCAATATTCATCCAATCCATTCATATATATGTCATCGACCCTTTATTTTCCATTATTTCTATACAAAAATTAAAATGTCAATTGATTAAGCTATATGAAATCACCTCCAAACTATCCCCAACTAAGGACAGTTGTCTAAATTCTCCTTGGATAAGTCTAAGCTAAGTAGAGAGAGACAGGGTGCTCTCTATCTATTTAAAGTTAGTACATCCCATGCCAAGTAATGACTAGATTTCTATATTCAAAACATCATTTCTAATCTTCCTTTACATGTCACATGGTCCTCTAAAAGATATTATAAAAATACTCCCATATAGATACATGTATATACTCACTCACTATAGAAACTTGATATTCACTTGGTAAAATCATATACAATTATACACATTGGTTAAAATATACCCTATTCTACCCAAATTCTAAATCATTTACAAGTATAAGTCATAAGCCAAGTCAAGAGCTACTAATGCCAAGTATCTAAGCCATATTCTGGTTACATCCACGTAATAAAGGAGGATAATATTAAATTCAATCTAGGTGGAAAAAATATATGGTCTTAATGTCCCTTCTTAGAGTATTGGATATGTAGTTAGTGGTCAATAATCAAGGGGTGATTGAGGTCAACTCAACACATTACACTCCCCTCTTTTTATTATAAGTATTCAAGATATCAAAGTTACCTAAAAATTACAAAAACAAGAGAATAAAAATGTAATTTTTGTGTCCTACCCTTAATTTTTATATATTATGTTCCTCATTATCCACATGCACAATAGGTGCAATGATCATTTCTTTACACATAGCCAACCAAGACAAGTCTATAGTCAACAGACTCATATACACTACATTATTTTCCACCTATAATGGACCTGATAAAAAATAACTTCTAATTTTTCCTATGATATGTCATTTATAAATTCTTAATTTCTCTATCTTTTCTTGTCAATAGTTTGTCACAGTCAATTGACACAAGCCCACAAGCGATTAACTGAAATGCATTGCACCATCATCCACTTAAAATAGACCTATCCTAATTTTAATTATTCTCCTTATTATTATGTCAATTGTATATATTCACCTCTTCTTCTAATTTTAATTGGAAGATATTCAAAATAATCAAAATAATTCAATGTGAAAGTTAAGTATATTTATTCTTAATGATTTCCCAAAAACGCAACTTTCCATATTTATCAAATTTTCAAAATCAGAATAGTTGAGTATTATGAATATTTATAATTTTGATGTTTATAATTTTACACATATACAATCCACATAATAATATAAGTAATTTTTGTTTTATATAAAATAGGGTAAAATATATTGGCAAGCCCGAACCTTTCTTTTTGAGTCTTTGCTTTATGATTTCTTCATTTTTCAAATTTCAACTTTATTTTTCTTTATTTTCTTAGAAACTATGTTCTAATAGTTTTATAATTTATAGGACATATTATTCTAGGATATAAGAGGTTTTCAATTTTACCTATGTCTTAGGGTGATGGGTAGTACCCCAATAATCAGGGCATTAGCTATCACTATATACTCAATTTAGTTTCCATGTACCTTATAGTATATCAAAAGCGCTTAAGGTTTTATTTTATATCCATAAGAAGCCTTCAACCATTTATTCTTATAATGCATTGGTAAATGGTTATCCCTGGGAAGTAACTCTCAACTAAGCCTAGATATAGTATAGTTTGGCTATAGGAATTGTGTAGTCTCATATATATATATATATATATATATATATATATATATATATATATATATATATATATATATATATATATATATATATATATATATATATATATATATAAAAACCTTCGTGGCCATATTCATTATTTACAACTAAGACACGTATATTTGAGATCCCACAAAGTAAACACATTATTATTATTTATACCCATTTTCCTATTTATTTTACAACATTCACACTCATTGGCATGATTAATTACTTACTATTAGTAAGCTAGGTTATTACTATATTCACTTTATATCAATCTATCAAATATGAAATGGATTATCAATATGTAACTCCTAAATATGTTCATTATTTATATTTATTATTATATAACAAGGCTTTTTTTTGGGCTAAAAAAATTAAATACATAAGGTTGAAATGATTAATTTGCAATCTCAAGGCTCAATACACCCTACTTTTAAGATACAATCACCATTAAGAAAAATATTTTTAACATCTAGCATGACTTGGGAACAATAACAACCTTACATTCAGAATACTATAAGGCCTACTCCACATCCTATGGAAAGACTTATTTCAACTATTGAGACTTATCATGTCAATACACTAAAATAAGAGGAAGTTATTGAAAAATAATTAATTGATTATCTTAATACAAATCCACATAAGATTTATGGATTTGTATACATTTAAAGAGATGAGTAAAATAAATTAGCTTCCTCTTACACTTCCACTTTAGATACTCTAATTTTTATTAATGATACCATTCCTATATCAACCCTATGGTTACATATGTTTCAACATATTTAGGTATAAAGGCATCACTTGGTTTAAAATAGATTAAATTTTTATTTCTACGAGGGCATGATATACACCACCCTTGATCACCACACAACATCCACTTCCAAATTCACCTAATGTATCCTATTTTGAGAAACTTATTTAGCCTTACATGCTAAAATATTTAAATTAGATAAAGGTTTCTCAAATTATACTCATTTAATGGACTCTCAAAATGTACTTCATAACATTTCTTCACTTAAAATATACTCTTACCCACTACCAACTATATTTGTATCACCTAAGCCACAACTTTATGAGGGTAAATTAAATCTTGAGCAATATTCTTTTTCATTCCATCTATTATGTTTGGACTATGGTTATAATGATAAATTCCTCAACAAGTTATTTAAAATTAGACTAAAAGATTATACACTACAATGGTTCTATGACCTCAATATTAAATATGTTAGAGCATTAAACCCATTGACAAATTAATTTCTACTAGATTTTTCCATCAACATTTGTGAAAATTTATCATCTGCACAAATTTCTAAGCTCAATCAAGCGTTAAATGAACCTATTATCAAAAAATTCATTCTATATAAGTTTATACTTACACATATTACAAACTCTATGGAAGATAATGAATTGTAATATATATTCACTTAAAGCTTGTTAGCACCACTCTATGAATCAAAAATGTTTAACAAATTCAGATCTTTCAATGAGATATATCATACAATCAAATAAAGGAAATTCAATCTTATAGTATTGAACAAGCTAAAGTATGTACTATTTTATCCATCCATGTCTAATTTAAAATTTGAAATCAAGCTAAAATAAATATTCAAATATAATGAAATAAAAACTGGAGCCAAGGGAAAAATTAATATAATATCAAAACCATGATAAAAACATCAATTAATAGCTCCACCTAGGAACAAATTTACAAGGTTACCATAAACTCATATTTTTCAGAAAATGCTTATTAATTTCAATCTTATATTTCTACCTCCTCTATTTGATCTTTATTTGATCAATCCTCAACCTAAGGTATTTGACATTAATGCATATTTTGACTACCATAGATGCATTGGATATTCCATGCACAAATATTACATGTTAAGGTGTAAAATACAAGCCTTCATAAATGATAAGAGTATTGTGATAAGTACATTGATAGAGGAAGTAATAACATGAAAAAATGATAATAAAAATTATAAAATTTTCATCAATCATTTACCATATCATGGTACTATTAAAAATATAGATACTTTAAAAGTACATCATGATTACACTATGTATCCTCCTCTTAATACGGATGGACATATAATATATGAAATAATTGGTACATTTACAATCACATTATCATAATGTATATTAATCATATTTTATGATAATTAAATAAATGTTTTTAATTCAAATATGCATGAACTATTTATTAGAACATACATCAACAAGAAAGATATTCACATTTTCATGGTTGACAATGGATCAAGTGAAATGCATCCACAATAACACTTCTTCAAAATTAGGGATACACAAAGAAATATTTAAAAGATACATAAATGGTATTTAATACATTTTATGGGCATACACAATATACTTTGGGACATATGGTGTTACCTCTCAAAGTGGGTTTAACAATAATGCCTACTCCATTTCTAGTCTTACCAAGCATATGGGGTCTTCAATATGTTATTATGGTACCCTTTCATAAAAAATATTCATGAAATACCATATATATTACATATATTCTTCAAGTACATGTATTAAAATTAAGTGGTCAAATTTGAAGGCATCCCCTATCAGTACCCTCCATATTCAATGATGACTCCTCCACCTATACCTCCACCACCAAAATTTATTGTAGCCCCTATTCATGATCACCATAAAAATATAATTATAGTAGATAATAAAAATCATAGTCCAAATATAATATATTCACCCATTCAATAGAATAATATAGATTCAATTATGACACAAAAAATCTCTCTATAAAATTAGTTCAAGGGAAAATGGTCTACATCCCTATGTAGAAAGCTTCATATAAAAGAGTTACACAAGATTCAAATAAATCCAAAGCTCCTAAAATATATCATAATAAAACTCATAAGATAATTTATCATGACCCATAATGAATAAATTAAATTATATAGTATACCTCACAAAGTCATGCACCTTCTCTAGTTACACGTGGAAATCAATTATATAAGTAATGATCACAGTAGTTATGACATCACATTTGATGCATTTTCAGATTTAGATACATCTAAAAGTATAATTCCTCATTCATGGAATGTTAGGATTCAAATATATTATCCAATCAAAAACTATGGTCCTCCTATTGATGATATCATGGGCTAATTTCATCTCTAAAATATCAAAAAATTCAAAATATCAAAAGATTCAAAAATAAAATAAAATATTAAAAAAATATAAAAACATAAAAAATATTTTTAAAACATAAAAAATCAGGACCTAAGCATGACATGATATTCAATTTAATTATTTTCATATGTCATTTATCATATATATTAGTATTTAACATATTATTTTCTATACACATGCATTTCACAAGGTATTTGATTGTGATTTAGGATATATTACATATGCATTCTTAAATGTCGGACTTCCATTCTATATAGTGGCCATGCCATGCCTATGCTAGAGATTATCATAGATTATATCTATCTATGATCTCAAATGTAATGTTTATATCCATATCCTATAAATGTCTTGTTAAATCATTCATATTTTACATTGTGCTACATAGATATCCTAATTTTATAACTAATATGAAATTTATTGTTAGCAAAGGTTCTTCAAAATAATCTAAAACATGTTAATTATATGGATAGCTTTCACAATGGAGAGAAACTAGGACACCAAATAAACTATGATACTACATACCATCTATGATAAAGAGGTATGCACCTAAAGAGTATGAACAACTTAGCAGATAACACAAGGCATAATATAATGGGCATAACATTCAATAAACATATTAAATTAAAATAGAGTACTCATTGTGCATTAACCATATATAAAAGAATATTAGGAAAAACCATATCATAATGACTCTATTAATCTTTATTGACACATTATAATCATATTTTATTATATAAAAGTGTTATATATATCCATTTACAACCTGATGTATCTTCACATTCTAGCCTTTCAAGAGACAAAAGGAAAGGCTCTTTGCATTCTTCCATTTCTTGATTAGGCTTACAAGGTTGAATACATACAAAATTTATAAAATATATAAAATCATATACTTCACACATGTGTCCTTATATTATACTTTACAATTTTACCATGTTCCATGCCACATCCAACACTTTCCTAGACCTAAATAGTCATCTCTTCTTGAGATAAATTTGTAACATGATCTAAACTAAGTTAAAAATATGAGCCATTCCTAAAATTTGTAATTATTTCTCCAAGTTTTGTTTACTTATTTTCACCCTTTGTTCACCACTTAGCCACCCTTTTGGGTTTTTAACTAAGTAGCATACTAGTCTATTTCCCTTTCAGCTTTTCAATAGGCTAGCATAACTAGGTGGCCACCCTTTACATGTTTTCAAGCAATATGGACCCACTCATAATGTTTAGGCTATCTTAAAAAAATTGAAATATTCTTTAAATCACAAAAATTAAATATACATTATTTTTTGCTATGCCAAAAGAGGATTTTGACTAGGCTATTATGGAATTTGTTATGTTTACCTGGATATTGATCCACTGGATTTTGATGTATCTAATGGTGGATTCATTTTTTGAGACTACACTTTTGTATCCAAATTCATATTTTTAATGATTTTTTAGTGTTATTTCATAGGAATGAATTGAGGCTTTTCTATTATCTAGAAATAGTTGGATCAACTTGAGATAGATCCTACTTAAGCATTTTCCAAACTTTGAGCACTTCACATACCATGGAAATCATATTGCATAGTGATACCTAGATCATCATTTTTTATAGATCATCATATTCTATAATTATGAGTAATGTTATGGTGTTAGATAACTAGAGCTGAATAATAAAGATGAGCTCATCCAATCCATCTGTTATCCTTTAGGCTTAGATGGGTTCAAAAGAGTTTTACATCATTTTGTTATGCGACACTTGTAGCATCTGTATGGCAGCATCCATGTAATCCAAAATTTGTTTTACTACACTACTCATCTTTTCTATATTTGTCATTTGATCCTCTAATATGAATTTAAATTTATCTTTAGTGGAAAATTTAGGTTTCATAGTAGCCAAGGATTGATTAAGATGTTGTCTCTAATTCAACATATCTTGGGATATCTACTTGGCCTATCTTGTAGTGGTGTATAAGACCTACTCATACTCTTCAATGAGTTCACATATAATTCTATTTCATTCTTGAGATTTTTCCCTTATATGCAAAATGTGAGCACTTTTGGCATAACCCCCCAATTCTTTGTAAGATCTGTCATTAGAGTAGTGAATTACTTATCATCTAACATGACTTGATCATCTAGTACTTGTGTAACTAAGGTGGGAAAAGCATTATTTATCAATTTTCATGAATTTTATAGCTACTATTCTACTTCAAAATTTTCCTCATGTATCCTAAGAACTTCTTGCTCTAGATTTGAGGCCTTTTACACAATCGAATCTTGAAATGCAATTGCTCCTTCAATCTATTTTCATAGTGGCAACTAGGTGACATCCAAAGTTTTTTGCATCATAGTGGTATCAAGTGCCATGGAAGTGGTCAAAAGTGTCACAGGGGTACGTGTAAATTGAACCAATGTAATCAAAAAATTATTTAACCACATTGATGTATCATGGACATCTCATAACCATTGGATAGAGATATGTGATGCTTCTTCTATGATGTTTATCTAAGCTACACTTTTTTTCTTTTGCCTATTCTCTAGATTATGTATGATTATTGTCCTAGGTTTCTAATTCAAACTTAACCTTAGCATCAGATTCAACTTTTGATTTGGCTTCCTCTTCGGCCTTAGACTTATCATCATTTTCAACTTTGACTTTAACATCTGCCTCATCTTTAACTTTATCTTTAGCTTTATCTTGGGCTACTTGTGCTTATGTTGCATGTCTAGGCTACTGTTTAGCATCCTTGGCTTGAGCTTCTTGTTCCCTCTATTTTAGTTTCATAGCTTGTTCCCCTTATTGTCATCATTAGGCTTCTTCTTACTCTTTCTTCTTTGCCTCCACCTCTTTATCCTACTTCTATAAATCTTATACTTCCTTGAATTTCTTATTTATAGCTTTAGCTTCTTTGGCTTGCTTCTACATATCCTTTACTTATTCATATTTCTTCTATGTTTCAATGCCTATGTCTTACTACTTTTATTATTGATGTTGCATAACTTCTTCTTGAGTTCATTGTGTCTCTTACATCATTACTTGTTATGCTAGTTATTATTCTTTCTAGCTCCTTTCTTTCTCCTTTGCCTCCTCAGGGTCTAGTGTGTCCTACACAATTTGTTATTTATCTACTACCTTGGGTATAATTATATCTATGGGTTCCTCATCACACTTTGAGATCTACAAGCTTGGTGTCTGGTTTAGTATGCCTAGGTGACTCTAATTTTCTAAGATGGGTTTTACATACTAATTTTGTTTTCCTAGATTTAGCTAGAGGAGTGAGAGTTTATATTTACTTCTTTGGAACCTAGGGATTGGCCTATTTTTGTGATGTTTTATATTGATTTACACCACTTTTTTTATAGTTTTTCCAAAAGACACCATCCTCTCCTACAAATTTTGTGATGGTTTAAAAGAGGGGTGTGTTTGTGGTCATCATAATAAGACCAATGTAAGACTACCTTCTTTAGGTGAATCCATCATCTACATAGCTCATGTTCCTATGATTGACTCTAAATTGCATTGAGCTACTTTTTGTCTTATAGTATCAACAAGAATAGGATGTGGTTAAGTAATACCAACCCAAAGGTATTTTATTAAATGATCTCACACTTGGAAAGTGTGCACTAATTTATAAAATAAGAATTTAGTATTCTCTTATTTATCATACACCTCTTTTATTATTTCTTCAAACATTGATTGGAACACTTTCTATTCTTCTACACCTATCTCTAATAAATCACACTTGGAAGCTATCTTTGGACCCATGGGGTTATCCAACTAGGAATTTGCTTGATGAATTATTTTCATCAATGGTGGTGTTTATTCCCCCACAAATGTGTTTTCATTTTACCTTTATAATGTTGTGGAAAAGCTTATGGATATGCTAGTTGTGATGGTAGATCATGTGGTTGCACTAGTTATTGTGGTGTTTCTTGAGTTTCTTCTATTTGTTTCACCTTTGGAGGAATAAATTGAAAAGGTAGAACCAACCTCATGGGTAAGTATTTTTACATTTACTTCAGCCTTCAATTTAACCATCAAAATGAAAAATGTCATTGAGGTCATAGTTGGAGTGGCTAACTTATGAACCTTGATTTCAATACCATTATGAAAATTTGTGATTAAATCATGTTGTCCCAAATATTACATTACATCATGTGGGATCCTATGGAGTGTTCTAATCAAATATAAAAATTTGAACCATCATGTGTTAAATCACCCCAATTTATCATGATATTACCCTATTTTAGTCCATGCCATATTTTTGAGGGAATTAATAGGCCCAAAGTCTTCATTTACATTGAATTGCCCAAGTGGAGATTTCCATTATGTGAAACATAATAAAAGAACCAAAACTTGGTACTAAACTTTTTATGTGATTCCCATAAGTACCTTTTCTATGTTAGTGGTGAGCTCATCAGCCAAAAACTTAGGCCAATTGAAGTCCTCTTGTAGCCTTATCATATGATAGGTATTATCAATTATGCATTTTATCATTTATTTTGCTTACTTAGTGGTTTGCCAAAATATTTTCATGATGAATTCTACCAGAATGCATAATGGAGCATCCTCAATTGTGTCAATGGGTGTTCCTCACCCTACCCTTGTGGTATATTTTTCCCTCACATCTAAATGGATTTTTGGTATTGTAGATGTTGTCTAATTTTGGCCAATATACAAAGCTTTGGATAAAGGAGTTTTAGTAAGGATCATCGGATCAATGAATGCATATGATGGAGTGATCTCACGAGTCAAGAAAGTGCACATCATAATGAACCTACTAAATGAAATCATACATAGAATATTTTAAAGGAATTAGATCAAATAATGAAATACTTTATATCATTTTAAATTGCTTATACAAAGGCTTGAAGTTCACATCTCTCACAACTCTCAGTTTATCACAACTCTTAACTGAGTAGCTCAAAAAATCCATAATATACTATATTATAATGCATTATAAATATGAAGGGAGAGAAGTGTATATATAGTTTAGAGAGGGAAATACACCATAATTCCAGTGAATGTGAGACTAATCTTTCCAAGTAATCCAAATGACCTTTAGATCCATAAGCAAGCTAGTATAACTATGTAAGAAAAACCCAATGGAAAAAAGGCCTACACCAATGCCCCCCATAAGAACAAATTAGGTGGGCGATGATTAAAAAAATGGGTCTAAAAAACAAGGCCTAATAAGGTACCCAAGTACATAGAGATGATCCCAGTATCCTAAAAAATATGAAGGATGTGTGCCTCCACAAAGAAGAGAGAAAATTTATGCACAAAATGTTACATGGTGAATGTTGTAGTAGGTCCCTCTATTATAAATGCTATCTCTTCATTTTGAAATAAAGAAACCATGAACTATAAACCTATTAAATTCCCACTCAAGTGGAATGTAGATAGGAATCATGATGTAGATATCTAGCAAATGTTGAAATGGCTCATTGTTAATGCTCAAATATGCCAAAGTTTGATCACGTACCATAGGAATAACTATAGAAGATGGAAATAAAGAATCATACAGTGAAGGAAAGAGAACAACTAGAGAACAAGATAGACATGGAACATTCACTGAAACAAATGTCCATGGGAAAATGAGAGTAAGGATTAATAAGCATCAAAATTGAAGATTAGTCTTCAAATGAAGCACTCAAATCTATAAAATGAATGTCTATACGAATATATGAGTCGTTGATACTATCAATGTGTATACTCCCACTAAAATCAATAAATTCCTTGAAAATGCAAGTCTATGAAGGCTTTGAAAGAGAAATAATTTGAATAGGAATGGATAAAGAATCTATAATGAGACATCTAAGGTCTAGCAGAATCTCATCCTATAGTGGGGGCTTGATAGAAGGAAGGGAACTATCCACCATGGATATATCATCACAATAGATAAAATCATGAGGAGAGAGTAAAATAGTCTTAAAAGAGATAATAGGAATTAGAGGAGGTCTGTAAGTCTCAATTGGATCACTGAAAATATTCTATATTATGCTCCAAATAGTGCATAGACACTTTGTATATTCCATATGGAAATGAACATCCATGAAAATATATAGTAACAGAGGGGTAAAAACCCTGTCACAAGTATTAGTCCACTTATTAAACAAAATAGGATAAGTGGGTTTAGGAATCTATCCATATAGGAATGGAATATGATTATTATGTGTGAGCAAGTGTTCTATGTAAGCATGTCATAAAACATAATTATCCTTCCCAAGAAGGATCACTAGAGTTGAAATAACTCTCCTCATCTGGATTAAGGTAAAAAAATGGTGCACACTCTTGAGATAGACTTTGTACTGAGCCAAAAATGAGTCTAACCAAATGAGATCAATCAATGAACAACTGATAATGCACACTCAAATGGATTTCAAGAAATATTGAAAATGAGTTCAATCAAAAGAGAACAATTAGTACACAAGTGCTAACACATGCTCAAATGGATGTCAGGATCTGCTAAAAATGTGTCCAAGAATACAAGATCAATTTATGTAAGTAGTCACTAAATGGGAATAGGTGATAGTTACAAAAAATGAATGTGCACATGAGAGAATGTAGGGCCCACAAAAATCTCCCCAAGACAATCATCTAGCCCCCACAAATTTTGGTATTTTATAAATTAGTGTTTTTTATAAGTAAAATTAGACCAATGTATGATAAATTAAAAATTAAACACTTTCTTAAAAGATGGTACTCAATTTTGAGTTATCATTTGTAAGATATTAAGAATATAGTTTCCCATAAATAGGCTTATTGACTAAAAAATTGCACTTGAAACTTAAAAAAAGTACCCTTGAGTGAGGTAAAATATGCCTTCCAACCACTCATTGGAACTAACATTGAATGAGGAATGCAATGGTTTTGTTTATGAAGGGGAATTGGCCTCGTGCCAACCTAGGCCTCACCCTTCATCTTCGTTGGGTGAAAATAAAAAGTAAATTACCAATTCAATAATCCTTTATAATGTATTTTTTTTTTAAAAAAAAAACCAAAAATTATCATGCCCCACTGACAATAAAGATCTTCCCACTCATCAAGAAAACATTATTGACAAAAAATGTGTTCAACCAACTAGATAGCTTGGATTTGAATAAATGATCTCCCCAACAATAATACCAAGTCTTAAATAATAAAAGTATTCATTCAAATGTGCATTATGATGAAGGAAAACATATTTACCCTTGATTTTAATTGAGTTATTTTAAAAAAGAATTAAATATGCAATATTTAATAATTGTTTAGGGCAGATTTTTTTTTTTTTGACTTAGCATTAGAAGTGAGAAGATGTATGACACCACAAATATGCATGCAGAGTTAGATTTTAGGCCCCCATAGAGGAGACTCCAACAAGATCAAGAATACACATGGGAACTAAATCACTATTCAATATTGTGAATAGTTTGGCAACTAGGTCAAGCTATTTACAATTATAAGGAAGGAAAAAAATGGAAAATAGAGGCCAGGAAGGATAACCCAACATTTAGATCCAAGTGAGCCCATGTAATGGTCAATAGGTTTGAGGGGTGCCTCTGTCCATTTCTTGGCTTGGATTATAGACTATTTGAATTTTGAAAATGTTGATGGAGAAATAGATTTGGTAGAAAGAGGCTGAGCATGAATCTATGGTGTTCATGGGTAGCATCGATCTATGGTGGATTAGAGGATGCCAAATAGATCTAAGCATGGGTGTAAATCTATAGAAACAACCCTTACATGATTTGTGTCTTATCCTACATAGTCAACAGTTAGAGAGGAGGTCAGAAACAACTCTCCTCACCATGGACTACCTCTTCTATACTTGGGCAACAATTAGGTAGATGGTAAATTTGTTTTATATACCAAATGCCACATAGACAACAATGGTAGATAATAGAAAACAAATGATACCAACTCAAGTGACTATGATTAGTTTTAGCTTAGCATTTAGATCTAATGTGAACAATATGGTAGTGTTGGAGCTGGTTGACTATAAAAGTCTGAAACTATAACCACACCATTCATATGTCATGCCATATCTATAATAAATGGAGGAGGATCAGATAGGTGGTGGCATGCATGCAATTTTTGAATAGGGGATTATCTAAGGACATGTGGAGGTGGATGGAAAGATTAGATATGCAAAAATTTCCTTGTAAGCCAATGGAAAAACATGTAAATGTTAATTGTAAATAATATACAAATTCCTCTTAATAAATTCCTTCCACCTTGATCTAGAATGATGGTTGAATAATAAATTCAAGACAAAGGAAATGGGATCCAAGATAAAAACTTGAATCTAACCCTTCAACCTATTTGTTACTCAAACAAGAGACAAACACGTGAAAATTAAAATGCTAAATGGAAGTTAGAAGAGGATGAAACCACATATTTGCATATTTTTCTTAGAAAATCATGGAGAATACAGATCATAAATTTCTATATGAGGATGGAAAGTTTGTTATCTTAGGTGAGCCATTGATTCAACATTGGAAAAAATATATCTTGACTTATATATATGCAACTTAAAAACTTATATTTCCAATACAAAAGCAAAATACATGTAACCACATAATAAGCAAATGCAAATTAATAAATAAACCATAGCTAAACCACTCTAATCTAAATTGACCTTGATGTTCATGATTATGATTTTATAGATCTTCAACCAAACTCATGCAACTAATGCAAATAAGATCCACATATACCATAGATTTTATAGAAAAAGATCCTTACAATTTTTTTGTCACTTTAGGTGACTGAGTGATTTTAAAAAATCCTAAGGTTTTTGAGATTTCAAAAAACTACCATAGAATTTTTTGTAAACCCTCTAAAACATTGCCTCACAAATATGCAAATAAACTCTAGCTTTCAAAACAAATCTTAAAACATAACAAATCAGACAATCATGAACATGGATTGGTACTCCAATACCATAAAAGAGTTTCAACGAGGATCACCAAAAAAATGAATGCATATGATGGAGTTATCTCATGATTCAAGTAAGTGCACATCATAATGAATATGCTAAATGAAATTATGCATATAATATTACAAAGGAATGATATCAAATTATGAAATAATCTATATCATCCTGAATTGCTTATACAAAGGCTTGAAGTTCATAGCTCTCATAGCTATCAAAGTTGTGATAAGTCACAAATAAGTATCTCAAACAATCCATAATATAATGAATTATAAGGCATTATAAATATGAAGGGAAAGATTTGAATATATAGGTTGGTGAGGAAAAGATACCACACATTCTAGTGAATGTGGGACTAATCTTCCCAAGTAACCCAAATGACCTCTATAGCCCTAAGAAAGATAATACAACTATGTAGGTAAAACCCAGTGGGAAACATGCCTACACAAATAGATGGATGTAGTATAGTATTCTAGAAAGATCCTAATTGTGGTGTCAAAATCTAAGCAAAGTTCCTATTGAGTGGATGATCAATGGGGTCTGGAAATAGGTCTAGAATTGTAAGTAAAAGGATCCAATAGGATTCTATGGTGTTCATGGCATCTAGGGGGAATGAAATAAGTTTTCTCAAAGTCTCAAAAGTTTATAAGATCCTTGATGGTTTTAAATATTAGTAACACAATTCTAGAGGAACCAAGCCATCATGGCACATCATGCAGGAAGGAACATGTCAATTTGGTTATACATTTAATAAGTATGCTTTGGAAGTGAACTAAAGTTTAAATATTGAATTAAATGATTTATTGTGTGCTAATAATGTCTCCTACAAATTTGGTGACTTAATGAATCTTTTATCTCAATATATAAGCCTTCAAAAATGCTCTAATAGTGTGGGATGTGTTTAGGGACGTCAATTTACAGCCATAGGAAGTAGTTGCTTGAATTCAAAAATATTAAAAGGATCCAAAGAGTGAACATAGTAATACCAAGTGTCAAAATCTCACTTGATCGAATCAAAGATCAATGGCATGTAGATAATATCTCAATTCAATGGGACCATCAAGATCAATGTCACAAGTTAAATCATGCAAATTAAAATCAATGATGAGCACAAGGTCAATAAGTTAGAGGTTCCTAAGATTGAATGTATTGATGACAAGTGGCATGATCATGATGAGCTAAAATATCAATGGTGTATATTTTATCAATAAAAAATAAGATCAATGGTATGCATTCAATTATGTAGAAGAAATCAACATTGTGTGTAAGGTTAAAAAGTTAATGAGCTAGATCGCATGTGAGGCTACCACATAGCATAAGTGCATAAACTAGATGGAGATATAATAGTTGGGGCCATATAAAGCATGATGGGTTTCCAATTTTCAAGATTTGGAAAGCCTAAATCAAAGATCAATGAAGTAAATTTAATCATGTTCTAAGAGGCATAAAATGGTGACACATGCCTGAATCTACGATGGTCATATTTTTAAATATGATAATTAGCATGGTGAGGATGCCACATGGGCAAGACACATCAGATAAAAAGGGGTTTATGGACCTAGATGGGTAAATGGATAGAATATATATCCAAATATGATCTGGGTTGAACTATAACCAATACTTTAGGACCAAAGGCCACCATTAGAGCTCAACTTTGACCTCTAGTTTGAATATTTAGAACATGTAGGACCTATTATTTGAGATTGAAATTTTATTTAACCACCGTGTTCATTTCTATTTTAATGAAATCCATGTGTATAATGAGTTCTTGGTTTACATAATGTTCAGGAATGGATTAGATCTATTGAGACCTAATAAAGATCAAGAATGGAGTCAAGCAACTTGAGGGATTTTTATCGAGGTCATGACTATATGAAAACAAATAAATGGGATTGGTTTTCATCTATATTAAACCTATGTTCAAGTTTCGAATAGGGTAAGGTTTGTAATTATGAAATAAGTGTCTCATAGTTTGACATAGTGATATCCTTGACAAAATAGGTACTTATGGCTGCTTAAAGCAGACATAGTCATGGCTCTATCAGGTCCATCGATATGAAGATTTTGTCCTTATAAAGAAAATAAGTAGATGGTGGTGTAGAAGGTAAAAGAGAGATATTTGGTGGTTGAAGATTGCAGATGGAGAATTTAATTATTTTTAGAGCCCTAATGATCTTTCCTCCTTAGAAGGATCATATTCATCATCTTCAAAATAGATTCTTATCTCTTAGTGTATTTCTTAGCCAATGAGAGGGTTTAAAGGCTATTGAGATAAAATAAGGTTAATTTGTCGATGAAGGACTAGTCTTGATTTGATCAAAATGTGGTTGAGAATTCATTAAAGGATGGTGGTATCTCATTTATGGAATGTGGATTACATGATTCTCCTCTCTCTTCCCCTTTCTCCTATATCTCCCATTTTATTCCCCAATGTAAAGAAATCTCTTTCTCTCTAATTTCTTAGATAGATTCTCTCATTTTAGAAAAGAGAGCAAAAAAATCTCATTTGATAAGGCAAAACCCTATTAAAATTTATAAGAACTACCTCTTGATGAAATAAGTTGATTCTTCACCTATCTCTTACCTTTACCTTATGTTTAATATGCATGTGCATGATGGATTTATGAAGGATATTCTTACATATCCATTGTCCATATTTCTTACCTCTTTTAAGGTGTTTTAAAGCTATTTTTGCATGTCTGAGCTTGTGTTCATTCTACCATTAATGGATGATTGGTGTGAATCTTAGAATTCCTCTTTGCTTCTTTGATTTCCTAGTGAGCCTAGTTCATGAAATACTTATTCAATTAGCTAGTTTTGGAGGTTGTGTAAACAAGGATTATATTTTTTTGATCTAGTGTTTATTAAAAATTATGTGAGTATCTCACTTAAATTTGGTGCATTGCCATTTTAGGTCTCTTAGTAACCCTTCACCCCCTCTCTAACCCTTTTCCAAGTAGAAGCATTAGTTTAGGTGATCCATAAAGAGGAAGTCAACCTTATCTAGAGTTATAACCTCACTATAGGATACCTATAGCCTAAGGTTATTCCCATTATGTAGCTTAGTTAGAGAGAGATTGAACCCTCTCCAAGGGTGCAAGCTAATATTACAACAATTTATGTCACACATAATGGGACCACTTTAAAAATGTATTGCTCAAATTTGATGCTAGTTTGATCAATTTACAATAGTTATAGCTTTCACTCAACAATATCTGGTGACTCCAAAGAACACTCAAAAATTTGATATTAGAATAGTAGCTATCTTCATGTCAAAGGTGACCACAAGATTAGTTTTTAGAGGTATTCCTTTTGAATTTATTAAATTACCTTTGAACTCAATAAAAAGGTTAAGATTTTCTAATACACATTCATATAAAGGAATGTTTTCTCCTAAATGAATTTTTGAGTTTATATCTACTAGAAGATCTTTGTTAAATCCTTTCATTGCCATGGTAGCTGCTAGAGATTTTCCTTTTATGATTTCAATGTCTAGAGTCCTTTGGACCTCCAACATTATGATCCTATTCTAGTAGCAGCTCTTCAAAGTGTCTTTTATTTCATAGGAGACCAGTCTATAACCCCTTCTGAACACCTCATGGATGTGGCCAAATTTTGCAATATTCATAGTTTCAATGAGGAAAATGTAGATATTAGGTTATTAATCATCTCTTTCAAAGGCAATGTTTTGGATTAGTATAAGAACTTTACTAATAACTCCATCACATCATGGGATTAGTTAGGTGATTCCTTGTGTAAAATTTTTGAAGATAAAATTGACTACTTGTCACTTGTAAAATTGCTAATTGCAATCAAAAGGGCTACTCATGAGGTTATGCAAGATTTCAATGATAGGTTTCAAAAGACATGGGACAGGATCCCAATCTTTGTTATACCTAATCTAAAATTTGATTTAATTTAATATTTGAAATCCCTTAATAGTGATATTGCATTAATGATTCATTTTATGGGAGGAAACACACTACCAAATTCTTATAAGGTGGTAATTAGAGTAGATAATTATCTAGTACAAGCTGGCAAGCTTACACCTAGGCAACTAATACCCTTGTTTCCTAAGATTTAACCACCTCCTATCATCATTCCTCCCCTTGATGATATTCCTACTATTCCAACACTTGATGCCATACCTACACCAAATAAAGAAAAGGCTTCAACTAGTCAATCTAGTGACTCCCAAAAAAAGAAGAATTTCCAAGAACTGAAGAGCATGTTTCAATCCTTTGGGAATGAATAGGTAAATGTGAAGAGGAAACAAGACCAGTTGAATACACCTTATCAAGCTGCACATTACCCTCAACAATAGTGTTATCAAGAAAATATGCCACTCTATAAAGGAAATTTCCAAGGACAAGGTCTACCTAACTACGTTAGGCAAAATCATTATAATCCAAATTCTATAAGTACCTCTAATAATTTGGTCACTACTCAGAATAACATGGCTCAAGAAATTGAGGATACTATGCCTTATAATCAATCTTTAAGTCAATCCATTATTCTAAACACTAAGTTTAATCAAGCCTTCAATGAGTAATGAAATCAAGGTGGTATCTATGGATACAATCAAGCCCTTATGGCTCAAAACATAGAATTACCTATGATGAAAAAACCAAAAAAACCTCAACAAGGCAAAGGGCCTAATGAGGGATCAATCTAGTTGGGTGATAAAATGGTTAATTATGAGTAAGAGGAATGTTATGCACTCAATCATTAGGATAGTTCTAGCCAAACATACATTATAGTGGCAACTTATACAAGGTTCAAAATGAGAAAAATAGATGGTATCTAGGATACAATCAAAGATCATCCTCCTATCACTCCATTAATATCAAATCCAAATGAACCTACTATTATTCTAAAAGTTCCAATATCTCTAAAGAATTAGAACTAAGGGAATGCCTTTGTACCCCAAAACTCACAAGTTTGAAGTACAATTGTGGCTCCCAAAGCAAAATCAAAATTGGTGTTTTTCCCATCAATATTGTTGAATAAATGAAAAAATTAAATGTGAGTTTGCTAATGTGGGATGTGTTTTTTATGCCTATTCAAATGGATATCCTTCAACAAGGATTATCAAAGATCAATGTTTCAGACAAGCTACCAAGTAAGGAAAATGTAGTCCTCACCAATACAACCAAGGAGCTTAATCAATAAAAATAAAATAAGGTGGTTAAACCTCATACCTTATACATTTTTATGATAATTTTTTATTCCTTTTACACAACCTCATGGTAGACATTGGATCAATTACTTCAGTGATTCCAAAGTCAATACCAAATCAGCTTGGTTTTATGTATGAACTCCAATCTAAGGGAGTTTTGTATCTTGATGGATCTTTAACCAAAGTAGTTGGCATAATAAAATGTCTAAACTTTACCCTACATGCTTGTCATAGTGTTTTAATATCTCAATATGTGTTAATTCTAGATGTGCCTCCTCATTTTGCTCTATTCTTATCTAGAGACTTCACCATGAAAATTAGAGGTTATCTAACAATAGATTGGTAAAACATGGATTTTAGGACAAGGTATGAGACCAAGGTATCCATAAAAGTTGAGTCTATTACACAATTTTACATTGAACCTTATGGGCCAGATAACTCAAACATTAATTACACCATCTTAAATGGAGATGACCACTTGGTTGGTCAAAAACTAAACACTCATCCCAAAGAGATACCTAATATGTTCTAGGGTGAGTTATGGAGTAAAAATAATTAAATTTACTCTTTTTAAGGTATTTATGATATAAATATTGGATTCTACTACATGCATGAAGATATTGAGTCCATACCATCTCTTATTAGGCCACAAGAAGACTCTAGTGGGTTGTGGATATTTTTATTTGATGGCTCAAGGAGAAAACATGTGGTTGGTGTAGGTTAAATTTTAATATCTCCCTTGAATTATAAGTACTTCTCTTCTTATAGGTTCTAATTTAGTTGTTCTTGTAATGCAGTTAAGTATGAGGGCTTGATCCATGGCATTTAGTGGGCTAATAAGAGAGGAATCAAGAAGTTATAAGTGTATAGAGATAGTAAGTTGATAGTGCATCAATTCAAAGTCAAAAATATCACAAATAATCCCTTAATGATATCCTAAAAACATAGAGTGTGGGATAATATTGAATACTTTGAGGCCTTCAACATCCAAGCAGTGCCAAGGAACTAAAATCAGCATGTTGATTGGTTGGTAGATGTGGGAGCTCAATTTGACCTCAAAAAAGTTGAATAAGTCCAAAGTGCAGCCACATGTTAGAGTGGTAGTAAGAACCTTAGTGTTATACAATGAAGCTCATTGGTAGGTCTTTGACAGTGACAACTAGATTACTTGTTTCTTATAGTAGGAAGTAGAGTTTTCCTTAATGAACCAAGGTAAGTTTTAACATTAGTATGAGGATCAAATTTTTCAACTAAGATATAACAAACTTCCTAAAGGGATGGTCACCCTTTAAGGTTTTATCCATAATGGAAACCATATGAGGAAAGACAAGGCAATGGTGTCAATTGATGAGGAGAATTATGAAAGAGTTTTGATCCTCGAAGACAAGCTTCTCAATCTTAGAAAGGTAAGCACCAAGGTTTAAAAACATGCTTTAATTTAACCTTGTAGAGAATATGTAGACATATTTTATTGGGAATATAGTGACCTAAGAGTCTTTGATCGTAAGCTATCCCAACACACTATAGAATTGGAGGCTAATTCTAAGCATGTGAGGCAAAAGTAAAGGCCTATCAACCCGAAATTTAAAGATATTATAAGGAAAGAATTAACTAAACTAATTGAGTCTAATATCATCTTTCCCATCAAGAACTCTTCATGGGTAGCCAACTTGGTAAATTTGAGGAAGAAGGATGGGGATATATGGTTGTGTGTTGACTTTAGGGATTTGAATAGGGTCTCTTTAAAAGGTCATTACCCCTTACCATCTATGGAATAACTCCTTCAACTAGTTTTTGGTTCATAATGCTTCTCTCTTTTGGATGGGTACTCAAGATACAACCAGGTAGTGGTAAGAGAAGAAGATCAATATAAGACTACCTTCACTATAAAGTGGGGCACATATTCTTATCAGAAGATACCTTTTTTCTTGTCAAATGTTGGGGCTACTTTTTAGAGAGTAATGGACATGGATTTCCAAAGATTGTTAAATTAGATGGTGTTGGTCTACTTGGATGACATTATAGTTTTATCCAAGAAGGCAAGTGAACACTTACATCACCTGAGATTGATCTTTGAGAGATGCATAGAATATGGGATCTCATTGAATCCTAATAAATGTGTGTTTGATTTCCATGAAGGCAAACTCTTGGGACATATTATCTCAAAATAAGGATTAGCCAATGATCCTAATAGAATAAGTCTCATCTTGGCATTATCTATACATAATCATAGGGAAGGACTCCAAAGCTTCCTTGAGAGAATAATTTTTTTGAGAAGGTTTATACATAGCTTTGCAAACTTGGTAAAACCCATCGCTTCCATGTTAAATAAGAATTAAATTTTCACTTGGTCAAATGAAGGTAAAACAACATTTGATTCCATCAAGTAAGGCATTTCCCAAGCACCCATGCACATGAATCCTAATTTCTCAAGGGATTTTAGATTGTACACATTTGCCAATGTTGACAATATATCAACTATGCTGATGCAAAAGAATGGTGAAGGACTTGAGCAACCAATTTATTTTTCAATCAATGAATTAAGGGATATGAGGTAAGGTACACTTTTGTATAAAATCAAGTTATTTCAAACTTGAAAAGGATTAAAATTTTTAGACCGATGCTCTCCAATAGCAAGATTTATCTTATGGTGCCTCATCTTGGAGTAAGGGATTTCTTCTTAACAAAGACTTGAGTGAAAAGAGGGTTGGTTGGATTACTAAGGTCATGGAGTATGATATGGAGATCAAGGTCACTAATCTAGTGAGATGCAAAGGTTTATGTGAGCATATGGTCAATGACCTTTAAGAAGATAAAAAAAGTTATCTTGGTGACACGGGACAACTCATAAGCAGATACACCTCCACCTCACACTAGTTGGCTCTAGGATATGACACATTTATTGCTAACATGTGAGTGTTGTCAAGGTATAGATAGGGAAAAGAGAAGGTATTTTATAATTTAGTCCATTCCTTATGCATTAGTTTATACATTCCTATTCAGAAAGGACCTCAATGGAATGACACTTAGGTTCATTAACGATAACCAAGTGACAAGGATTTTGGAGTAATTACATGATGGGCCTATAAGAGGCCATTTTTATCTAAGGACTACAAAAAAAAAATTGATGAGAGATATCTATTACTAGCCTAGCCTCTTAAAATATGCCTATGCATGGGTTAAAAAATGTCAAAAGTGTGCTCTCTTTACAGGTAATCAAATTTTGGTAGCCCTTCTTCTCAATCCAATAGGTGGAGAAACCCTTCATGAATTGGGGTTTAGACTTCATAGGAATGATTAATCCACCTTCTAGTGGAGAACACAAATGGGTACTCACTTATACTAACTACTTCACTTGGTGTGTGAAAGTAGTTTACCTTAATGAAGGCAATGAGACAATATCATTGGACTTATATGATAGCATGGTGACTAAGTTTGGTGTTCCAACCACAATAATTTTAGATCATGTCTTAACATTTGATGACATGAGGATAATTGAGTGGGAGATTTAACTAGGAATATACCTTAGTACATCCTCCAATTACTACCCCCAAGGTAATGGACTGACAAAGCCTACAAAAAATAATTTGATAAGGATTATTAAGATAAATATGGAGGAGAATAAAAGAGTGTGGAATACAAAGCCAACGATAACCTTATGGGCTAATAGAGTAACTCCCAATGTTACCATTGGCAATTCATCATATGTCCTTATATATGGTATTGAGGCCAAATTGCCCATTTCTATTGAACTGCATACCTTGGAGTTAGCCCATCAACTTGAGTTGATGGAGAGTGAACCTATGAGCATAAGGATGGTAGATCCCATGGAGCTTGAAGAAACCAGGGACCTTGTAATGAAGATACTAGATTCACATCAAGCTCAAGTCAAGAAAGCCTTTGACAAGATATCCATAGTAAGGGAACTCAAAAAAGGGGATCTAGTCCTCAATTGGGATTTAAATAAGGCCAATCTAGGTAACCATACCAAGTTTTACAACTTGTGGAGTGGCCCTTACTTGATCCATGAATGCAAAAACCATAATGATTTTTAGATTCCTAATTGGATAGATAGATATTACTTATCCCAATCAATGGCATTCATTTAAATCCTTTATAGTATAAGATTTTACAACCATTGTATATATTAGAGTAGCTTTTCATGGTTTCCTTTAAGTACCTTGTCCACATTTATTTTCGGTTGTATGTTTCCCTTCCATAAGTACCTTGGGCATAGTGTTGTTTTGTTTCTTCTCATCCTTTTTTCTTCAAGAGAGGGTTTTTAGAAGGGGATATCTTTATATCATTTTCATCAGCTGAGAGAAAAGATTTTTGAATCCATTCCCAATAGATAGGCTAATGATACTAGTCTCTTGTATCGTAGGCATGCAATCATAGGATGCTACCAAAAATGTTGGCCAATTTTGGCCAACATACAAAGATTTGGCCTGGATGGATGTAGTACAATATTTTGGAGAGGTCCTAGTTGTGGTGTGAAAATCTGAGTAGATTTCCTACTGAGTGGATGATAAATGGGTTGTGGAAACAAGTTTAGAAATGCAAGTAAAAGGATATAATAGTTTCCATGGTGTTCATGGCATCTAGGGGGGATGAAATAGGTTTTCTCAAAGTTTCAAAGGTTTATTAGAGCCTTGATGGGTATAAATATGATTAACACAAGCCTAGAAGAACCAAACCATCATAACACATCATGTAGGTAGGAATAGGTCAATTTGGTTATGCATTTAATAATTATGCTTAGGAAGTAAACCAAAGTATAAATATTGCATGAAATGATCTATTTTGTTCCAAGAATTCCTCCTACAAATTTGATGCTTTGATGAATTTTACATCTTAAGATATAAGCCTTCAAAAATGATCCAATAGTGTGGGACATATTTGGGTACATCAATTTATAGCCACATAAAGTAGCCATTTGAACTAAAAAATCTTCAAAGGATATTTGGAATTAACTCAGTGATATAAAGTGTCAAAATTTCACTTGATCAAATAAAATATCAATGGCACATAGAAAATAGATCAAGTCAGTGGGACCATTAATATCAATGACATGAATTAAATCATAAAAATCAAGATCAACGATAAGAACAAGATCAACAAGCTAGAGGATCCTAGGATTTGATGCATTGATGATAAGTTGCATGATCATGGTGAATTAAAATATCAATGGTGCACATTTAATCAATCATAAATAAGATCAATGGTATACATTCAATCATGCCGAGGAAATTTATAATACACATAGTGTCAAAAATTCAATGAGCTAGATCTTATGTGAGATCACCACATGGTGTAAACACATAATTGAATAGATATCTGATAGTTGGGTCCACAAAAAACATGAGGGATTTCCAAGTATAATTATTTTGGAAGATTGAATCAAAGGTCAATCAAGAAAATTCAATCAAGTTCTAAGAGGCACAAAATGGTGACATGTATCTAAATTTATGATGGCCATATTTTTAAATAAGATAAATAACATGGAGAGGATGTCACATAGGTGAAACATGTCAGATAAAAGGAGTTTCATGGACCTAGATAGGTGAATGAATATAGTCTATATTGAAATGTGATCTGAGTTGAACCAGAAAAAATACTTCAGGACCAAAGGCCACCATTGGATCTCAATTTTAACCTCTAGTTTAAAGATTTAGAACTTGCAGGACCTATTGTCTAATGTTGCAATGCCATTTAACCATTGTGTTCATTTGTTTTAAATGGAATCCACATTTATAATGAGTTATTGGTTTCCATAATGTTTAGAAATAGATTAGGTCCATTGAGACCTAATAAAGATCAAGAATGGAGTCAAGCAGATTGATGGAATTTTCATCGAGGTAATGACTATATGAAAACAATTAAATGGGATTGGATTTCATCTATAGTAAACCTATTTTTAGGTTTTGATTATGGTAAGGTTTGTAATTTTGAAAGATGTGTCTCATCTTTGAACATAATCATATCCTCAATAAAATAGGTACCTATAGCTACTTAAAGTAGGCATAGTCATGGCTCTATCAGGTCCATGAATATTAATATTTTTTCCTTATAAATAAAACAAGTTGATGGTAGTGTAGAAGGTCAAAGAGATATATTTGGTGTTGAAGATCATAGGTGAAGCATTTAATTCTTTTCAGATTCCTAAGGATCTTTCCTCCTAGGAAGGATCATGACTCATCATATTTAAAATAAATTATTGTCTCCTAGTGTATTTCTCAACCCATGAGAGGGTTTAGAGGCTATTGGGACAAATTAAGGTTAATTTATTGATGAAGGAATAGTCCCTATTTGATCAGAATGTGATTGAGAATTCATTAAGGCTGGTGGTAGCTCATTTATGGAGTGAAAATTGTGTGCTTCTCCTCTCTCTTCCCCTTTCTCTAGTATCTCCCATTTTCTTCCCCATTGTAAAGGGCTCTCTCTAATTTCTTAGATAGATTGTATGATTTTGGAAAGGAGAACAAGAGACTCTCATTTGATAAGGCAAAACCCTACCAAAATTTTTAAGAACTACCTCTTTATGCAATAAGATGATTCTTTACCTATCTTTTGCCTTTAACTTGTGTTTAATAAGCTTGTGCATGATGGATTTGTTTAGGAGATTCTTCCATATCCATTTTCCATATTTATTACCTCTTTTAAGGTGTTTTAAACTTATTTTTTCAAGTTTGAGATTGTGTGTTTTCTATCATTAATGGATTTTTGTTATGAATCTTAGAATTCCTCTTTGCTTCCTTGATTGTCTAGTAAGCCTAATTCATGAAATACTTATGCAATAAGCTAGTTTGGGAGGTTGTGTGAATAAGGATTATCTTGTGTTGATCTAGTTTTTGTTAGAACTTGTGTGAGTGTCTCATTTAAATTTGGTGCATCACATTTTTATCTCTCTTAGTAACCCTTTACCCCCTCTCTAATGTTTTTCCTAGTAGAAGAATTAGTTTAGGTGATCCATCAAGAGGAAGCTGACCTTGTCTAGAGGTTTAGCCTCATTATATGATACCCATAGATTTATTTTGTTCCCATTATGTAGCATATTTTGAGAGAGCCTAAAGAACCCTCTCTAAGGGTGTAAATTAATGTTATAATAGTATAATTATAAGGAATGAGAGATTTTCCATGATTGGCAAGGTTGGTGGCTAATGCCATGGTGTTCGCAATGATCAAAATTGTAATATCTCAAGCCAAATTGATATCCCATTGATTTTAGTGGCTCATAAATTCATCATGACCTCATCTAGCTAACCAAATATAGGCATATTAATCAATCATTATATGTTGCATCCTCATAATGGATGTTGAAGTTTGAAGGGTCCTACTTGTTATTCTCTTTGATTATTATGTGTAAAAATAGGACCTTATGTTATGTATATAAAATAAAATGGATCTAGATCATTTTAATTAGTTTTTTGAAGACCTAACCCAATCCCCATTTACTTTTTTGTACATCTAATAGTAGAATCAACAAATGAGCACTTTTCATAACTTAATTAGTGGTGTGGAATGTGTGATTACTTTGATTAGTCATGCCTAGTTTAAAATCCATTCAAAATTAGGTATTCTAAAAGAAGATAATAAAATCCTCTTATTATCCCAAATATTTAATGTTTTGGCATTGTCCATATCCTACTCTTATATAGTTGTTGGCACCCAATTTTTTCTCAATGACTACATTGAATGCATTGATTTATTGTGCATGAGTGTTCCTTTTTTAGTTAATATTAGTTATTAGAAGTTCACTTAACATGGATATTTTGTGCTTATAATATTTTATTTTCCTTTTTGTTAGTTATTATATGTGATAAATTGTCCTTTCATCTAATCATTTTGTCTTATGAATCCACTGTCCATTTAATACTAAAGCTACTTTAATAAAGATGAAATCTTTTTGAAACTTCACATTATTAATGTTATGGCATGACTATTGGCCTTTTGTTCACCATACTAGTCTTGTCACTACCATCCTAGACTAAATTAATATGTTTGATGTAGTTGAGGCTAGTTATCTTCTATGAGTTGTCTTTAGAAGGTGATTTCACCTTATGATGATAACTGATTCCTAGTGCCTGCAATGTATTGCACTACAACAAACATACTATAAAAAAATTATAACCTAATAAAACAAAATATAAGAAAATAACATTACATAAAATCCTAACTACATGGTGCTACTTAGCACCCACTCAATTTTTTAGCTAAATGATAAAGATTAAAGATGATATGGCTTAAGCCTAAAACCATTTATATGTCCAAGTAATATGGTTCCCTAGAAATATTTCAATAATATAGTACCCTATGGTGATACTTCTTGAATAATATAGGGTCCTTTCCATCCAGTTTGAAATCTTCCTAGGAATGATGTAAATTTGCTCTCATAAAGCAATATTATTTTATCTAGGTAAAATTTCTTTGATTACAAGTTGTGATCATGCCATTCTTTCTAAATCTGCTTGTTAATTTGTTTCATCCACTGTTGACTTTATCTATTTTCTTTCATATTTGTGAATTCCATTAGATTTTCCCTTAATTAATCCTAATCCCCTAATCTCATAACCATCATAATGTGTAGACTAGGAATAATATACTCAGGCATTACTGCCTCAAGGCCATATACCAATTGAAATGGAGTAAACCATGTATCTCTCATGTAATGTGTTATATAAGCCCATAGAATAATAGGAATTAAATATTCCCAATGATCCCTTTGAACATTACAAATTATTTTTAATATTTTCCCAATGCATTATTGGACACTTATGCTTACCCATTTTCTTGTGGATGGTAAGTCATGCTTTTGTGGTGCAATATCATAAACTATTTAGTGAGAGTTTTAATAGTACTATTTATTAAATGTATGTTTCTACAACTTACCATCTTAATTGGACTTCCAAACTTTGTAATGATGTTTTCATATACAAATTTGGTAACATCTTTCACACCGTAACTTGGAGTAGCATCATATTCCACACATTTAGTGAAATAATCTATTGTAATAATAATATATCAAGCATGAATACACTTATTTGGGGGAGATATAGGTCTAATGAAGTTAATTCCCCACTATTCAAAGGGTTTTTCCATAATCATGGGCACCAAAGGTATTTCATCATGCTAGTTTATCTTACCCATTCCTTTAAAGACATCATAGTGTTTAGCAACTCTGTGTGCATACTAAAATAATGTATACCACCAAATAACACTCTTTAATATTTTACTTATAGTATACTATCCTAAAAAATGACCCCCTTCAAATATTTTATGAGCCTCTTGAATAATTTATGGTCACTTGCACTCTAGGGCTACTCCACGTAATACATCATCTTTGACAATATTGTGCAAGAATATATTAATAAGGCTATATGGTATGGATCAAGTTACCATTTGATTATTATCCCACTCAGTGTAGTGTGCATGAAAATTTCCTTTCTCCAAGAAATTTGTATTGCTTTCATGTTATCAAGAACTACATAAGTTTTAAATAAATGTGCATCTGGGGATTCATCTTCAATTTATTCTAGTTCCTCCCCATTGTGAAATTTTTTGAGGTGATATATCCCCATATTCTCTTGGAATAGCTTAACATTAATTAAAAATTTAAATTCCTGAAAGAGTATTAACCACATTGATATACATCCTCCTAGCATTGGCTTATTAACTAGGTATCATAATGCCTAATGATCCATGAAGAACTTAAATGGTGTAGATAATAAGTAATGTTAAAACTTTGGATGTGTAAACACCATGGATATTGCTTCTCTTTATGGTCATGTAATTCGTTTATTCAACTAATAGTTTCTTTCTAAAAAAATATATCGGGTGGTCCAACCCACCTTTTCCTAGATGTGCTAAGATAATTCCTACTATGTTTCCAAAAGCATCCACATGTATGTGGGATGGTTTCTTCTAGTGAGGAAACACTAAGATCAGTGGTGTTGCCAATATTTTCTTTAACTTAATCAATGGTATTAGACATTTTAGTGTCTATTTGAATTTGGTATCCTTACACAGTAATTTATACATGGACATAAATATAGTTTCATACCCTTTGATAAACTTCTTATAATATACCATATGATGAAAGAATGTGTGCACTTTATTTTAGTTAGTAGGAGGTGGTATCCCTAATATAATAGTAATTTTAGTTGGGTTGACCAAAATACTATCACTACATATAATATGGCCTATTAAAATACTAAAAGGTGTTAATAATAGAGACTTATTTAAATTCAAAGTGATGCACAAAGCATGACATTACTCCAACATCAATCTCAATTTGGACAAGTGCTATTTAAACAGAGAGAAGATAAACCAATCATCCAAATAGACTTCCAAGAAAACATAAATGAAATATTTTAATGAGTTTACAAAAAATCTATAAAATATAATAGATGCATTATTTAAACCAAAAGGTGTTAACTTGTTCGTGAATGATCACTATTCACTAGTAAAGGTTGTATTACCCCAATTATCATTTGAAATTGGAATATGGTGATATCCACTAAATCCATCCATAAATGAATATACTTCATGCCTTGCAATGAATTCAAAGACTTCATCTGTAAAAGGAATTGGAATTGGATCATTAACACAAGCATTATTGAGTGCATAATAGTCCCCACATAATTAAATTTCTCCTATTCATTTAGGTTGAACAATCTTGGGACTCACCCACTCTATATTTTCAACTGGATAAATGATTCAAGATTCTTTCATTCTATCACATTTGGCCTTTACTTTGATTTTTGTATTAGGATTGAGCCTGTAAGGTCACTTTTTGATAAGTCACACACACACTCTTTTAGTTCTATGTGTATTTATCCTAAAGATGGATCTACACCTTTTACCTTTAAAAAATAACATGAAAACACGTCTTGATAGTCCCTTAGCAGCTACAAGGTCTTAGAAATTTGTTCTTGTCCCCAATAATCTCCCACTATTACAAGCTTAGGATCTGACTCTATCCCAATATTACCATCATTTATTTGTAAAGGTTCTTGATATATATTGCCTCATCCACTAGGAAGATCATCTTGAATTATGCACTTACCTTCACATTGTGGAATGTTGATATTGCATAGTTTTTCTTCTTCCCCTTGATTTGTGCTTTGCACTAGTTTGCTTTCATCTTCACATTATGGCTCAAATAAACCTTCTAGATCAAGATCTCCATCATTGTCACATCACTTGATTCTTTCAAATAATTGATTATTATATTACATGGCTGAACAAGAACTTTTCATTTTTATTGGATTTGTAATTGCGCATCACAAGATCCAAGTCTGGAGCAACCTTCTAATGAGATAATGATTCATCTATAGTTGCTAAATCTTCTACTCATAGATGACATAGAAATTTTTTAATTTTCTTCATGGCATTATGGAATAATGTATTATCATCTTCAAATATAAAGGTTTGAATGAAATATTTTTGAAGTTTCACCCAATGTTTTGTTCCTTTTACACTCTTGATGCATATACTAAGTTTTTGGTAGAGGTGCTAGGATGTGGTTGGATATGTGAACCTAATATCATGGTTCTAATCCTTGTGTGGTCCATCTATACACATTGTTGGATGTTCAATTTTAGTAATTGACCTTTTTTGAAGAAAGGCCATTATGATTTGACACTAGGTGGTAGATGAAACTTTGCACACAAAACTTTGCATGCTTCTTCCTACTATATTTATGAGTTTCTATGTACTATTCACCATGTCACAATAGTTCATTTCAAAGCATAGATGAGTGCACTGACTCATTGATCAACTTATGGTACATTATTTTCAAGCCTCATTATAAATGTATTAATATCCCCTATTACAAAATATTGAGGTATTTGGTATTCTATAGTGAACACCATGTGTAAAGCTTACAACTCATGATATTTATGAGCCTACTTCAAGCTGTGCACATCCAAGTAACCACTTATAGATGATGTAGATTCCCAAGATAGAATAAATTTTAAGGTTGGTTATGTATATTTAATCATAGTTACATAAGTATTATAAAAGAGTCTACTTTAGATCTTGTTAGAGAGCACACTGAAGAAGAAACACATTCTTTGAGGTGAACATGCCTAGAAAGAGACTTTATTATAATAGGTTTGAATGCTACTCTTTGTTCTTGCTACATAGTATATTGTTTTCAATACTAAATCTATAGACTGTACCCCATTTTTCCTTTCATTTGTTCCCACTTTAAACTAAATATTATCGCCATAAGCATAAGGATAATTTTGATCTTTTGGGATATATGTGGATTTTGCTCAGACTTATTTATGGGTATGATAACTATTTTATCTTTTAGATGCATTTTTAATTGATTGTATATATTATTGATGGTAATTTTGCCATCATAGGCCCATTTCTTATTGATAAAGATAGGTTAATGAGTTTTTGATGTCTTCATGTTGATGAATTCAAAGTCCCCTCACAAGTAGAGCTCAACCACTTTAATTTCAAAATATTCTAACTTGCTAATGGGTTCAACTTTACCAGAGTCTACCAAACTCAATGTAACTAAATTTTAGATCAAAGTTAGTCTACCAATGGCTTCCCATGTTGATCAGGGAATCATATTGACTATGATTCTAAAATCAAATAATACATTTAAAATTTCATAGCCAACCAACTCAATATCCATTCATGAATTCACATTCTGAGGCTTCTTGGTCTTTTCATACCAAATTACTTTATTGGCCCTTATTTTTCTTAATTACACACACTTGAGGAGATTATGTAGAATATTATTGATATTGTAGGATATATCCTCATTGCATAGTGTGTTAAGTAGTTTCATCAGATCTATTAAATTAGTCATAACACCCTCTTACATTAGTATCCTAGCAATGTTCCCATATATTTAAGCATCAAGAGATGTATTATCATCCTTAGAAGCTAGTTTATATTGTATTTCTATTAATACCTATGCATCTTGATACATTAAAATATTTTCTATACTAGGATGAGGATATTTATCTTTATAATTTTTTCTAATGCCATGATCGTGAGGTATCTCAAAAGGTGGTAAGCCTTGTTCATATCTTTGTTTCCTTATGATAGCTTGAACAAATGCATTTTCCATTGGCTGCATATTGATCATATTTAAATTGCACATTGGATTCTCCTTTCTTTGGTTCTCCAAAACTGGGAAATCTTCTATTTCATGTTGACCTTTGACCCTATATTATACATAATAAACTTGTCTATATGGGTTAGTAGGTAATTTTCTTATATAATGATTATATTTGCTGAATAGATAACATTGCATATGGGTTCGAGCTTACCGATTAATATTATTATGACCTCCTTGATATCTACCATTATATCTACCCTTATATCCCCCTGTATAGCCACTTATATTTTATTGATATCCCCACCCTTATAATTATTATCTTGGATATCTTTCTTGTTGATTTATATGCACATCATATCCCTTATATTGGTGTTGCAGGGAACTTGGAATCTTTTTTTAATATTATTACTAAATATTTGTATTGTCCCAGGGTTGTACATACTAACTAGAATATTGGTATGAGGTAGAGGACATATTATTCCATCTTCTTAGTCTCAATGAATTATACTATGGTGAGTATGGCATATGATATTGAGGAAATGAAGGCATCTATCTTGAACTATCTTTAGTCAGATTTTTCATCTCCACGTTTGGTCCTAAAATTATTTGCTTTGCATTTGGTATTTGTTGAGCCTAAACTAGGTAAACATTATTCATTACATATTATTTTAATTTTTGAAGAGATCAGCAAGTTATCTCATTATTATTTGTTGATTTTAAAAAATTATAGTACATGCTATGAAATTTTTGGATATATCGATGAAGAAGATAGCACTTAGATGTAGGATGTTCAACTACCATTCAAATTTGACAAAATTTCGTTTTAATTTTTGGATAGTCATTTATTTGGTGCCATTATTGGCTATATTATAAACACCATAAACCTAACTTATTCTTATCATTTCATGAATATTATCAATCTTCCTCATAAAATCATTGAACCTAGCTTCTACTTTAGATGTTTTTGATGGATGATCCATATAATCTTCTATCTACCCTACCCATATGGTAGAAGATTGAGTATTAGCCATGGTGGAAAACTTGGATTATGAAATATAGAATCTTATTCTTGGTTGTATACCATCTAAAAACTAAGGATAATTGTCTTTGTCTTCCAAAATAAAATCAATTTTTGTCATCACATTGGAAAACCTACACTCATATTCTCTAACCATTTCTCTAGATTTTTGCCAAATTTCCTTCATGTCTTGAATAACTTAACTAGAACATTTTTCTAACTTAAATTTGATACTATAAAATGTTTAACTTATGTGAGGTTGAGTGCATTTACATTTGTTTTGAAAATCAACTCCAAGGATCATCTTGCCAAATCCCTTATGAGTTCTCACTTCTTCACATCATTTGATGTTACCCATTTTATAATCCATTTCATTTAACAAGTTACCAAGTATTTTTAGGGTCTATATACCCATAATATGTCATTAAAGTCATGAACATACCTAAATTAAGTGCCATAGTTGGTAATATGGTACTTATTACTATTGATGTTGAATACTAGTAACTATGACTGGTGGTGACAGTGTACTTGTTATTATGATGTTAGGTGACTGCATAGTGTTCACTAAAAGTACAAGATATTGTGAACTAATATTTTTAGGAGTAAAAATAAATACGAATTGTAATTTCTTAATTTATAATTCCTTATTGGTTTTTCTAATGGACTTTCCAAACTTATTAGTAAAGGAATCAAACCAACCTAAAACCACTTCTCTTTCTATACTTTTTCTTCCTTCAATTAATAAAGTGGTATTGGGGGATGAGTAACTTTGAAATTAATGAATTTTATCTCTAAGTTAATATAACTTTGAACTTGAACCTACCTTATTACTATCTTCAAATTTGATGTTTTCTTAGGAACATTCCTTCCCAGTTCTAGGAAAAAACCCTTTCCCTAATTGTAATTTACCTCTACTTACTAATTGTTTTACCTTTGCATCACCACTTATATCATATTATTCCTTATTAGGACCTTTATCATATTATATTTACCCTTTTCTTCTAGTAATTTATGAATATTCTCTCATCAACCTCTCTTCTCTTGCATTTTTTTCTTTTATTTCTCCAGCTTTAGCACTTTCTTCTCTATTATTAGTCCTATTTGTAGTTACTTTTGCATCTTTTTTATTATTACACATTCTTTGATGTCAAAATTCCATTTCTATTCCCAAAATTATCTTTTCACTCTAAGTCTTTTCACTTTCCATTTTTTAGGATTAGGTTCAAGTTCCTTTTACTCAGCTCTTCATCATTCACTTCCTCTTGCATGTACCTCTATGGTGCCCAAAGAGACTACTCCATGTTGGATGGATTAGGAACAATGGAATTTTCCACAACTAACATAATTATCAACAAAGGTATTTGATGTAAAAATTTCTATCTGATTCCTTGGACAAACTAATCTGGCATAGTATCAAAAGCTACATATCCTTATACTATGAACCCAGTAATATATCTATCGATTGTAGTCTTTGTCTAATAATCTACTACTTGGGAATAATTATTATCTAAGTTATGAAATATTTATAAATTTTACTTGGTATATATTATAAATTATGTTATCCTCATACTAAACTAATAGTATTCTAATCTAGCTAGCCACACAATTAACAATTCAGGCAACTCAAACCAAAAAAATTCATAAAATTTTCCATAGATGTGCTCTTATATAATCCTTTATATAGTTTTTCTTACTCTTTATGCTTCTTATTTCAAAAATTTATGGATTATCTCATATAATAATATTTATACATATCTTTACCCTAGTAACCATCTCAACATATTTCATCCAAATAGAGTCCATGCTCACCACACCATTGTTAGAAGAGGTTCCTAGAAATATTCTAGAACAAGCTAATTATAGGGATAAATTATATAGTGAAAAGTAAATTAGGACACATAAGATACTATAACATTACATATCATCTATGATATATAAAGATGTGCCTAAATATTAAAATTAACTTAGTTGCTAACACAAGGTAGAACATAACCACCATAACATTCGATAAATAGATTAAAGTAAAATATATTACGCACTGTACATTAAACATATATGAAAAAAGATTAGGGAAAACCCTATCAAATTTTTATATTAATCTCTATCATCACATCATAACTTATTACAACATATTTTTATATACATCCTTTTACAATCCACTGTCTCTTCACATTCTAGCATTTTGAGATACAAAAGGAAAAACTATTTTCATTCTTCCATTACCTGATTAGGATTACAACGCTGGATACATAAAAAAATTTATATAAGAGACAGAATAATGTACTTCACACATATGTCATTCTATTATACTTTGTTATTTTTATGATGCTCCATTCTATATCCAACATTGATAAATATGGATGGAATATAATAATTTTCACTGATTCTATTATCCTTAGATGTTTATTTCTTTCTTTCATGATAGGCTTAACATTGATTTCTTATTTTGCATGGCTCTTGGCCCTTATGTGTAAATTTATTGAACATATCTATGAGATAATGGTTTTTTATGTGTGACATTTGAATATGTCCATTACTTGAATCCCTTTGAATTATCTATGCAATCTTTACTTGTGAAATTTTAACAAGTTCCTTGTATGTAACCCTTGACTTTATTATATGACATTATTATGTGTTTTTATTTTATTATTTTTGGGATTGACTATTGCTATCATGATCTATATCATGCACTTTTAGGGAATAATATTCTTCAAAGATGCCTACTTTACAACATGATTCACTTATAAATATATATAGACATATCTTTTTTTATATCTTGGATTCAATATGTCACATAAAAGCTTTAATGATAAATTATGTTTCTTATGAGAGCATACTCTCCAACTTGATGACATAATACTATATGAGAATATATTTATTATAATATAATTAAATATTATTTTGAGATGAGATACTTTAAAAATACATACATCATCTCAAAGTGAGACATCATAGTGGCATTGTCTTAGAGATCCAAAAATCCACAAACAACTATTTTACATAATACATAATGCAGAAATACAATGTAGATGTTTTCAACTACTTAAACTAATATAAAATTTAAATTATAACACAGAGTACATGTTTTCAAAGATTCAAAGTGATCCAAAAATTAAAAAATAATATATATATATATATATATATATATATATATATATATATTAACACATTGATAAATATTTTGCTGTCATATGGCACTCATATGTACTCACTTTACAAAGACTCAAATAAAAAAATCATACACACTTGAATGGATGTGCATGGGTGTAAGAAGAAATAATTACAAGAACAATGTTATAGGTTTAAAATACAATTAAATTTGATAATATAAATGTATATAATTATATACCATTGAAACATATTTAGAGGTGGAGTGATACTGATTCATGCTCAATATTATTTAAAGTTTTGAAATTTTAAAGTTGAAAGATTCAAAGTTCCTAAGTTCAAAATTAAAATAAAAAATAATCAATATAAAAAAAAACATATTCATTTCAAAGATAATTCTATGAGAAATGTAGTTATGATGGGGGCATGAATACTCTTTATTCTATTTAGATCATACAAATTAGAATCTAGATACATTTTTAATTATTTGATTTGAATCTATGCAAGTGATGTATGTTCGATCCTATTGACACTCAATGACATTAGTATTTATTCTATCAAACCTATCATGGTTACACCTTTTGGATTAGTATATTGGGTACTATTCCTTATTCATGAGATTTTAAATAATGCATCTTTCCAACTCAAGATCTTGATTAATTATTAAAATTTGGATTTGATCACTCTTATTTCACCATTGGTTTAAATTCACTATTTGATTCAACAAGGGGGCACAATTTTCCATTATCATTTACTTGTTATAGGTAAATTTTGTTTCAGCTATATATAGGTGTATTCCTCTCTCGTTCTTATTTTTAGTTTTACAATTTCTTAAGTTTAGCTTTTTCAAATTTAAAATGTGAAAATGACTACCTCATGATTTAATGTAGGGATTGTTAAATGTTATATTACCTACATAATTTAAGTATCTAGTCAAATACCAAGTGTCTTTCACACAATAAAGATCAACTCTTTCTCCTTTACTCTAGTAATTTCATATATATAATGGTGGGGGGAGGGAAAATTTACACACATATGTTCATAAGTACATGACAATGATTATTATTGACACATTTCAAACCACATGAATTATTCACAAATAAATGATACCATTCATCTATATATAGGATTGAACCTTTCTTTTACCATATCATTCTTACAAAAATTCAAATGTAAATACCCAAATTATCTAAAATCACCTTCAAATTTTACCCAACAATGTAAAACTCTATCTGATCCATATAGAAAGGTTCACACTAGGAAGATAGAGGCACAATGCACCCATGTCCTCTTACAATGAGTACATCCCATGCTAAATAATAGTTAGTTTATAAAATTAGCAATATCCTTTTAGGTCTTCTTCCATGTTTTACATGGTCAACTAAAGGATATTTTCAAAATATATAGCTATAAATACATGTTGAGGGCTACTCACTATAGAAAATTATTATTCACTTAAAACCATCATATACACTTCTACACATTGATCAAATCTACCCTATTCTACCCAAATTATAAATGATTGAAAATAAGTAGTCATAAGATAATTTAGGATCCATTTAAATAAGTCAAGATATATCATTGAAAAATATCTAATCCATAATCTAGCTACATTCACAAAAGCAAGGATACAAAATTGCACATTTACACTAGGTGGGAGAATATGTAAGTTATATTTCTATCCTTAGAGTATTGGATATATAGTGAGTGGTTAATCATCAGTGGTGTGATTTAGATCATCTCAACCCATTCCAATCAACTATTTTTATTATAGGTTTTTTATATATCAAAGTCACCTAAGTGTTTGACAACTAAGAGAAGACAAAAAGATATTTTTGCATTGTCAAACCCTAATTGTGATATCTCAAATTTATCATCATCTATAGGTACAATAGGCACAATGATCATTTTTTACATGTATTTAGCTAGGAAAATTCCATAGTTATCAGACTCAAGTACATTTCACAATTTTTCATTTACATCAAATCTATCTAATAATATCTCACCTTTATGGCTCTGATATGTCATTTTCAAATTACTAATTTCTTTATCTTTCATATCAATAATTTTTCATAATCAACTGATACAATTCTGTAATCAATAAACTAGAATGCTCTACACCATCATCCACTTATAACAAACATATCCAGATTATGATTATGATATTGATTATTATGATATTGAGCCTTTCCAATCACTTTTTTCCTAATTTTTATTGGAAAAAACTCACAAGTCAACAAAATTCAATGTGAAAGCTAAGTATATTTCTTCTTAGTGCTTTCCTAAAGAAAAAACAACTTTCTATATTTAGTGATTTTTCAAAATCATAAAATTTGAATATTATATATCTTTAGCATTCTAATATTTCCAATTTTACACTTATATAATCCACATAATGAAAAAAAACACTTTGTATTCAATAAAAATTAGGGTAAAATATATTTAAATGATATTCAAAAAAATTAATTCTTCTTTGAGTTCTAGTATTTCTTTTGGTCTTTAAATCTAAATAGTAGGATTTTTCATGAGGATGTGTTCCATTATTTAGAATCTTTAACATAAGGATACATATGTCTTATTAATTCCATTTTAGTTATTCAAACCAAAACATCTCTTGAAAATTACCACTTAAGCCAAAGGTCAAGATTGAGTATAGGTCTACCCAAAGCTAAGTATGTATATCGATACTCTCTTTCATTATTTTAGTATTATATTAGATATTAATTGTCTCATTATTATTTTTTTATGTTTATGTGTTATTTGTCATTTATTATTCTCCCATTTATATTGAGTAAGGTTGTATAGCTATAAGATTGCATAGGATTTCCATTTATCACATTAAGTTACATATATTACCCATTGGTTGACCATTGAACCACTTATCTTATTATTAATTTATTATTTATAGCCATGTTGGATCTACATTACAATTTTTTGTTATTTACTTGAATTTTGTATCCTTATTTTTATCTTTGGTACACCCATTTACAATCATTGGTACAATCACTTATCTTTATTGATCCCTAGTGAGAGTTATACCTAATGTCATAGGCTTAGGCTTGATAACACTTTCCTTTTCAATTTTGAGTGTATATTACTCTATGTTAGGTCTACACTTATTCAAGGTATTTTTCCTCCCTTCCAAGTATGCATAGGACCTATTTTTATGGCCTTGTTTGTATCCTAGTTTATTGAGATAAAGAGGATTATTAGAGGTCATTCTATCTTATTCGTACATCCTAGTGAACCTAACATGAATCCTAACCCATTTCAAGTTATTTTATCTTTACATTTCCATTTTATTCTTAGAAAAATCTTAACTATAATTAAAAAATTTAGAAAAAAAATCATACTAAATTTATTAGCCATCCTAATGTAGTTTTTTATATTCTACAACTTTATTATCTAAGTTGATATAATTTTCCAATTTTATCCAACTATACGACCAAGCCAATATAGTTTTTTGCCATCCCCCTAGCATATAAGGAAACCTAATACACTTATATCAAATATATTTTCCCCTATATATACCCATTTACAATCACTTATCTTTACTGACCACTAGTGATAGCTATACCCAATGTCATAGGCTTATGATTTGGAACACTTTCCTCTTGACATTTGCTTGTAGATTACCATTTTATAGTTATAAACTTATTATATGTGTTTACCCACCCTTACTTGTGCATGAAATATATATTGTTATGGACTTATTTTTATCATAGTTTATTGAGATAAAGATAATTATTACAAGTCTTCCTAGCCTATGAATACATTCTAGTTAACCCAAAATGAATCCTACCCCACTCCAAGTCAGATTATCTTCACATTTCCATTTTATTCTAAGCACCATATTTAATATCATAATGAATTTTATAAAAAATTTGGACCTAATGTCCTTTCCATCATGATACATTTTTATTATTTACATAATTATAATGGCCAAGGTGATACAAATTTCTAGTTTTAGCCAACTATATTGACCAATTTGATACAATTATGTGCCTTTATCCAATTATGTAAGGAACCTTGATATAGTTATGTGTTTATATCAAATAAATCAACAAATTTTATATAGTTAATTTTTACAATCATACTATATTGGCCATTACTCAGACAACTTCCTCTTTCCCAATTTTATTTCTTAATGATTGGGCTAGCTAAATACAATCTATTTTTGCATTGATGTGAAATAAAATGTATCAACTAGATTATTCTAGTTTTATTTTTATCATTATAAATTCAAAATATTTTTGAAACATTTTAAGATAAAATACACCAAGATATCTAATGATTTGATGACAAAAATTCAAATGATATGGAATTAACTAACCCTTATAGATTCTCCAACAATAATTTTAGGCATTTTTTCTATCTCTCAAGATCATTAATGAAATTATTGTGATATGGATTCCAATAGATATAAATGATATGAAATGTATATTAAACTTTAGAAACCTAGAATAGGTCACCAACTCCATGATTTTGAGGTTGAAGAGAAATGTGACATAGAGTTTATATCTGAGATGAAATTATTTATCCAAGAGCATACCAGGCATAGGGAAAATGAACTTGTAGTTTTATAACACATCATAATGGAACTCCATGTTGAATATCCTCCTTCCCCTAATAATTTTTTATATATCATTTTTGGAAAATAAATTCATCACTTCCATATTTCCTTCCTTGTCCATCATGCCTAATATAGCTATTAACATGGTAGGTCATTCATTTAATGGGCGAGCCTAATTTGTTCATTTGAATAATAATGTTAATTATGAATCTAGTGATTTACAAACAAGCCACTCAAGCCTTTACCTTAATCTAAATCACTCCTAATCCTAACCAAATAATCTTATAATAGATAACCCAAACAACTAAAATATAATCTATTAACAAGACATAAATGATGAAAATTCAAGATAAATCTCAAAAGGTTTAATGGGGAGTACCAAATAAAACTTGTCTCCCCCCAACACTCCCTATGTATTATCTTCAAAAACTCGTTTTGAAAACATCAATTCATAACAAAGTCTTTAAACACCTTACAAATGAAACCTTATTCCCTCATATAAGATACATTGATATAAGTGGATTCAATCCTATGATTTTCCAATAATAGATCCATTGTTATTGATTTTTATTTGAAGGCCTTTAGTAATATTTATAAATTATGGTTTAAACTTAACACCATTGGATCTACCAAAATGATTTGCTACCCCTTTTTTAGTGATGCTTTAGAATGGTACAATCAACTAAGGTATAACTCTATTTCTATCTTGTAAGACTTAACTAATGCATTATTAAAAGAGTTTCAATCCAATTACTTAAAAAAATTCTCTCTCTTTACCAATTTAAAATAAGTAGAAAAATAGACCACATCAAATGTTGGAAAGCCTTATCCAACAATTCTAAACACAATATGATATAAAAATCCCTATTCCACCTATTTACCATTATACTAAATGTAAAATTACAATACATCTTTAGGATCCTTATCCAAAATCACAGATAAAAAATGAGATTATCTCCTAAGACAATCTAATCCTTCCCAACATAAACTTGGAACTTGATTTTTTATGAGACCTAAATATAAACATGAAATTGATGATGGTGTCTCTAAAACTTATGATTTTAAAAGAACCATTTATGCCATTTTACTAAGAATATCTAACAAAGTGTCTCTCCCCCAACCTATCACAAGAAGTCCCTTACAATGTCCTTATCCTCCCTTGGAAGCTCTCACTAATGGGGTCCATCAACATATTACCCTTGATGAGATTATGAGATGTTTTCCTAGACCCTTAGCTAGATATTTTGATCCTTCCCATCCAAATAACCACCCAAAAAAAAATATTTTAATAGTAATTGGGTTCATTCTCATGAATCTTGTAAATAACATAAACACTTATCTTTTGAGATCGTACTTCATCAAAACTTTGATCATGACTTTATGATTAGATAATGTCACCAAGTCTATGATAAGGTAGCTAAGGCTCATGAATCTAAGGTCAAGTATGAATCAATTAACCAATCCAATTCTCACCTTACCATCTATTATAATCCACTTTGAAATTATATTTAAGATGGAAAAACTAATAATCAACCTCGAACCTCTTCTCAACTAGATGGCAATGTTGTTGAAATAAGGGTTAGCCCTCACTTTTCAAATGATGCAAAAAATTGCTAAATAAGAACAACATGAAATGTGTTGTTTACAAAATTGATCCTTAAACTTGTTAAAATCATATTCCTTAACCAAATTATATAATATTTCAATTTTATCCTCCACGTCATTTTTTATCCATTGGATCTGAAGAGATTATCACTTATGTGTTTCCAAATGGTGCAACTATATTGTCTAACCCTATAATAGATTATATTAGTTAAATTGTATTAGCCATCTTGATATATTTTTTTAGTCTAAAATTCTATTATAAATCCCAATATAGTCTTATACTTTTTATTCCATTTAAAATATATTATCCATCTCGATATAGTCATTTGTCCCATGATCAGGGCCAATTATATCAAATAGATTAATACGTATTTATCTTAGACTAGTTTTATTTCAACTATATTTACCATCTTTATTTAATATTATTTGACTCATTTTTATCTAACTACATTGGTCAAATAGATGAGGTCTATTTTTGTACCTAGTTCTAATTGTACTACATTAGCCAACCCAATATAGTATGTTTATGATATTTTTTTGTCACTAACTACATCATCTAAGCTGATATAATTTTTTTTACCTTATTTAATGTATTATATATGTCAATTTAATAATATTTATCTAAAAATTATATTCATTTAGGTTCCAATTCATCTATAGCTACACCTAATCAGTTTCAATATTTAATCCCTTTTTTTAGTCTTGACAAGCTCACATTAGGCTTGATGAGTGGCATCCCAAAGAAAATATTTATAAATTCCCATCTCAAATCCAGTTATTGAGATAATTAGGAATTATATGACATATAAATCATCATATATATCATTTGTGTGACATTAACATTTGTCAACCACTACCCATGGTATAAGAAGATACCTTGTCTAGGTATAAGGAAAGAACAATGCAAAAATGTAAAAATATGTTATCATGACATGTATGTTCCATAAATAAATCCTAATTTGTCTATATTCCCCTATTTTATTCATTATAATCCATGTAAATGACATACAAGTCAAGCATGCATTCATTGATGAAGGTTATGGAACTTGTGTCACCTCATTAGATTTCATTAAAACCTTATGGTATTATAAATACAAGCTTAATTATACCCACAAAACATGACAAGTATATTAATGAGGAAAAATTCATCTATTAGAGTGTATTTGGGATCCTATCATGGTACCACCTCTTATTGTTAGGGCTAAGGTCATGATATTAAACTTCTATATGTATTATAAAAATTTATTTGGCCATATTTTAACTAATTGCATGAGGTTTGTCTCCTCTTCCAAATATTAATGTCTGAAGTTTCATTTGATGGAATCTGTATATAAGTTACAAGATGATATCAACCTTTGGAATTTTTTAACAATTCCAATATATGGTGTCTCTAAAATATATACCCTTTAACCCTTACATAGATTACCATTTTATGAATATCAATGCCTTAACAATCTCCTCAACTCCAATTGAGGTTACAAAAGACACCTAAAACTTGTGGGAAACATTCCACCAAACCTCATAGATTGTAATGATGATAATCCCTATTAGATTATCCTAAAAAAAAATTAGACCTTCCTCCTAGTATTATAGTTTAGTTTGTGCCTAATTTTTCACCATGTTCTTATAATAATTAGGATTAAAAAATCCTAATTATATGATCATACCTAAGAATAATTCTTATTATTAATGTTCTCATGACATAGTGGTTGAATAACTTAATTTGGATCTCACCAATCCTGATTATAATGAAAGTTATGCCTTAGATGACAATTACATGTTTGGTTATGCCCCAACTAAGGATTTACAAATCCTCCATTATGTTTCTTCCCTTTAATGTTATATGTACAATATTCATTACAATCTAGCATTAAACTAGTTTATCATATTCAACCTAGGACACCTGTTCCCTTAAATCTTCATAGCACTAATCCTTCTTTGGTTGATGTAGATAGGTATGATATGGAGCTAATTTCTACATCATGCATAGTTATTATAATTTTTGAGCCTCTTAAGATAATTTATTATTGTTGATATATGATTAGACATTACATTTTATCTACATATTCAAATCCTTTGAGTTTTATTTCTCCATATATTTTGGCTACTTTAATACGACCAATTACTGTTATCTCTGAGCATGTAGAGGCTCAATCTAGTACAAGACAATATTATTTTGTTTAACACTATGTTCCATTTGATGATGTTATTTTTATTATACCACATTATGTTCCTCCTCATAGTCTTTATCTAGAACCATGCCGACTAAACCTAAAGGGAGAGCTATTTTTTCAATTTTAGAAGGTCTCTAGTAATTTATATTATGATTTAAGAGTTTACCATATATTTAAAGCATAAAATAAGCTAAAATTCCCATCTCCTACCATATATATTTTATCACCTTGACCTTCTACTCTTAATTACTCTTGTTATTTTAATAGGACTAGTACACATTCATCCACTACTTGTCGAGCTATTTTATAATATTTAGTTTTAATGAATTTAATGTTCCTATTCATTCAAATATGTTACCTATGAACATTACACCTAATTATATCCAAAAATATGGGAAGGTTTATTATATTTAACACGGGTATTATAAAAAAAGTATTCATAATTCTAGGTTTATTCAATAACATTCCATATATTTCACAAGGCTCCACCTCAATATAGTTAATAGAATGCACATGGCCCACATTGAATAGATGAGAAGCATCCTTATGGCCTAAACAACCTCCAATAATGTGTGTCCCATCCTTCTCTAATGGTAACTAATATACCTTGTTTATGTTATTATTATTATTATTATGAGGTTCCATGTCCTTTGCCTTCTACTACACTTACATTTTATTTAGACCTCATTTATAAGGTAGTTATTGCATGACTCTCAAAAAATTTATAAGAGAATATGGATTGAGTTAAATATCATTTAAAACATTTTTTCCTAGATGTTATTACTGATGTGCATCAATATCTTTCATGGAATTTGTGAGAAAATATTTCATTATTCCATATTATTTAATTAAAATTTATTTTTATTATTTTATCTCATATTATTATTATTCTTATCATACATGATGCTCATTGTATTTATCTTTCTTATATCATGATCTTTAATTTCCACATTTTGTTTTCAACTTATTATTTAATTTATAGATATTATAACATCTTTTATTTAGTAGTTGTTATAGTTTACACTCTTTGGTATACTTTTATCTTCATGTTGATACTAAAATATGGTATTAAGTACTTGAAAATGACAATATTGACATGAATTTACCACGCATGACTTGCATCCATAAATATTGTCATAAGCTTCCATTATCTCATGCCTACATTATAACTCATGTATTTTATCCTTTAGTTTTGTTTTTACACACTTTATGAGCCTCATTTTCTATTTCAAACCTACTTAATATCCTAAAAATACATCACTATACCTTCAACTTAGTCCTCCTATTCACATGTCAATAAGATTAGCCTATTTTAATATCGCCAGTCGATATTGAATAGAAAGTGATATTACCAACCCTATCCCAGTAATGGATACTTTATATTAATTCATGGTCATATACTACACACCCTATTAATATACTTGTCATGAATGTTGAGGTTGATAATACTAAAAAAATATCTACTACATATTAAATTTATTTCATTGATAATCAATATCTATAGGTATCTTAACTTAAATCCGCATCATATTGATGCATTGTTATATATATCAAAATTAAGAAAGACAAATCTAGATAAACATACTAAATATTGGGAATAATAAGATTGGATTCTATGATATCAACTGATTCTTTCAAGATAGTACTTCCACTTTAGGTGTTCATAACTCTATATTGGTGATATCCCTACATTTACACCTCTAGTGAAATATATGACATCAACCTAAGGTGTGGGAGAAACAAAAGGATTATAAAATACTTCCATAAATATTAACATATAGGAAAAATTCACCCCTCTGATGATAACTTTGTATGTTACATCATGAACCTATCCTATTACAAATTCCCTTATGTAGATTATTACAACTCTTCATGTTAAGGTGTTGCAATAATATCAAGGTGCATCTATAACTTTTAATTCAATGGATTCACATTCCTTGCTTCATAATACATATACCATGATATAACAAATTATGTTTCACATAAAATATTTTTAGATCCTACACATCCATTATACAAAGGTAAATGTGACCTAGAAGAACACTTTTGATTATTTCATGTAACATGCTTGGATTATACATACAATGATAAATTCTTCAACATTTTTTGTGAGAATTGTAAAATACCATTATTTTATATGGTTTTATAACCTTCTCCTCCAATCCATGAGAGTATTCAACTCTTTGGTAAATTAATTTTTAGCACATTTTTCTAACAAAATTATGATCAAATATATTATGCACAATTTCATAAACTCGAGAAAGTGTCTAACTAGAAAATTAGTGATTATGTACTTCATTAGTAGACCATGATACCTAAGATGACTAATTTTATGGCTGAAAATGAGGTAGAAGACATATTTTAAAAATTATTTATTTCACCACTCCATGAGTAAATCATATTTAATACATTCAAATCCTTTGATGAGTTATGCCACATAGTAATAGACATATAAGTTAAACTCATAGCCTTCTACTCCTAAAACTATTTCAACACCAAAGTTTCAAACCAAACAAAGATACAAGGTCAAATCAATTGACAAAAATAATGATAAAATAATTATAGTTAATGTAGTATCATAATCAATAAATTAATTCTAATTGGAAGTTCCAACAAAGCAATAATTTTATAGTTTACCATCACCTCCTCATATATTTTTATAGAAGTTATTTGAGTGCAAATTTACCACCATTATTCCTTGACAATAATTTTATCCAAACAATCCTTAATAAAATAGCTATAATTATGATAGGTAACCAATATATATATGTCAACATACTATAATCCATTAACTAACAACTAATGGATTCTACAAATTGAAAAAAATACCCTTGGACACATAATGTTACCTCTTTAGGTGGAATATGCCATATTATTCAAAAAATGATTGGTTATATATAATAATGGTATCTTTAATATGTTTCTAGTATGCCTTTGGATGAAAATTTTTATGCAATAAAATATATAATGCATCAATGCCTCATGTACATAAATTATAACAAGGTATTCATTGTTGCAAATGTACGATAAGAGTATCATCTAATCTAATCCTCCCCCACCACCACCATAGTTGGCTACTACAAACATACATGATTATTATATATATCCATTATCTACATATATGAAATATATTTATATACATATACTTTAGAGGAAATTGTGTTAGTCTACTAGATAACCAGATATTCAATGTACACTATATCAAAGAGTTATTCAGGCTTCACATAGGCCATCATATCCTATAGAACATGCTCAATTAGTACCATATATAGTTTAACATGTTCCATAGTGGACACAAGTAGTGAAACATTATCATAACATACAATGAATCACAAAAAATCCTCAACATTCTATATTTAGCCATCAAACATGGGGTTTTATGAGTAGTGATCATGATAGTTACTAAACAACATGTGACTTTTTGTCATATTTTGATATGCATGTATTTAGGTCCTTTCTCTTAAAACAAGTGAAACTTACACTATTTCATACAATATCTGTCCATGGTCCTCAAATTGATGTGAACATCAATTATTATTTTAAAATCATAAATATATTTCAAAACTACAAAAAAAAAATTAAGAAAATATAAAAAAGTAAAAATATTCTAAAAATAAAAAAGAATGACCTAAGAATGACATGAGTTGTTATATTGCATTATTTATATATATTATTTATCATATTTTGGTATATGGAATATTATTTTCATAAAAAACATTCATTTCATGGTATATGAGTGCAATGTGGGGTGTACATGTTATGAACATTTTTTGTTAGACTTTCCTCTACTTAGTGGCTATGTCAATACTAAGGGAATATTACTCCATAAATTTCACTATTATAGGTTATACATTTCTATGACCTCTACAACATGTCAACCTATCTATATTAATTAAATATGTCTTGTTATTTAATCATAACTTACATATGTTAAATGGCTATGTTATTATACTAAGATGTGATATTGATACATATGGATGGCATAGACTAATTTTTAATTATTTTTTACTTCATTTTTTTATTTATTCTCTTGTATGATAGGTTAATTATTAAATTTATATTGTGTGTGGTCCTTGGACCCATTTGATGTGATAGTTATAACTTTCCTTTTTATGACATATTTATGCCACTTGCATGTAGCCCTTGTCCTTTTTTATGGGAGATATTTTATGTCCTTTATTTGTGAAATATTTGGGTCCCTTATGTTTGGACCTTAGAATATTTTGTTGCAACATCTTCATGTCCCTTTTATGTAGCTCTTGGTCATATGTGTGACATGAACTCTTTATATTTTTTAACTTGTTGTTATTGTTATGATTTATGGTATATAATGGTGTCATGATCCATATCATTTACCTTTACTATGTATTACTATTTGGTTATCTTTTAGTGATAGTTAATATAACATGATTCATTAATACATCTATATCAACATGACACTAATATGACATGCATTATGTATGTTGCATGCATGCCTTGATTGATACATACATTACTCTCATGACATACTCTTTACATGTTCACATGATTATTCATGATGTTATATTTATACATGACAATATACAATTAAATATTCTTTTAAAATCAGTAACATAAAGGATATATCTCTCATCTCAAAAGGGAGGAATTACAATGGGATTTTTATAGATACATAAGCCTTCATGAATAAAAATCATATCCAATTACAAATTTCATAGATTTATAATGGATTAAATATCAACACAAGGGGACAAATTATAAGATCATATGCCATACATATGCACTTAGTTTAAAAATTCTTCAATAAAAATTCATACACACTTGAGTGTATATGCATGGGCATGTATATAAAGTTTACATGAAATATAATTAAATAATTTTACATAGATATACATTCAAGATATATCTTCTTATAATTAACATATAAATGCATAAAATTTTATATCAACTGGTAATGATTTAGGTGACATGATATTGATTCCTGAACATATACACGCTTTGATATTCATGAGGCTTGATACTAGTTCATGCACATAAACAATAATTTTGTTTACAAGTTGAATGGCATGGTTTTCATTACACTTCAAATTATTGACACTAAGATCATGAGGTAGTGCAACAACATTATGTATGCAATGGGATAGGATTAGGCTACAAATATAATATCTCTAAATATACATAATTGTAAAATAATAATAAAATAAATACAATAATACCTAATGTTCTATAAATGACCAATGGATAGACAAACCTAGAAATAGGGGTACCTATATCACCAATTCCAAAGGAAAGGGTTCCAAATACTTAAGACCTAACATATAATGAGAGTTATATAACTATATATCTATGTAATTAATATATATTGCAAACAATAAATGTAATTACTTGTGCAATTAAAGTAAATTGGAAGAGTCGACATAATCAGAATGGGTAATGTGCCATGGTTGAAAAATGGGTGTCTAAGAAACCTAAAATGGATAAATGGAATGTCTAATCGATCCTATAGGAAAATTGAGTATATGTTTAGAGATAATTTAGATAAGGAGACACCCACATTCTTTAAAAAATCAATGACCAATTTATATCTACTAAATTAGATAAATGAGGTATCATTTGGTTATAAATACTTACCTTGGAGTGAACTTGTCAAGTCACAATCTCTTCCTTAGCTAACGGTGATTTTTAAGATATTGTTGTGTTTGTAAATATCTCAAAGGCTAATTCAAGCTATAGGGTAAAATAACTCATCCTAATTGATCTCTAAGACTTCCACAAGAAAAGATTCCTTCAAAATAAGGTTCTACCTATGACTCTTGCAAATGCAATTTAAGGTAGAAGTGTGAGTGAAATCAAAGAAAATGTGTGGGATATGATATATGTTTGATGAAATGTGATGTGTATATATAGTGTTAAAATTCCCAAACACAACATAATGGCTAATCCACCAATATCAAATGGGTTCAATGTAGGTAAGAGGATTTTATTGATGTTGTAATACATTTTCCATGCTAAAGTAACACAAATGCTAAAGGATAACCTCATAACTATATAGACCAATTCAAGAGAATAAAATAAAGGAAAAAGTGTAAAATAAACAACATCAATTATGGTTGATGAAGTAGGTTATGGGTAATCGAACATAGCTAATTGAGGTAGGATGGAAGGAAATAAGTAAGATAAAAAATATAAGTAAGCTTAACTAGGGATAGGAATTATATGATAATGGCATAGATAGAAACATATCTCATAAGGAACCAAATGCCTGCCCATACATTTCTTAGCTCACTTTTTATGTCATGCACATATAGAGATTAAAGCATAATAGGATGTTGTAATATAAAGTGTTAGTAAATGATAAATTAAAAAATATTATGTGTATACTTATGCCCCACCTAAAGTTCATCATGTGTCATAATAGTGTAACATGGGATGGTGTTTTGAGAAAGAACATAGAAACATAAATATTGAGATAACTAAAATAAAGTGACAAAAATAAATGCAAAAAATGATTAACTCAAAGAAACATAAATATACATTGACTTACCTTTATGTTGAATGAATGCATGAAAATATCTTAGTATCAATTGTGGAGGGTGCATTACCTAAATTTGATAAACCCTAAGGATACGAGGCTAAAAATAAAATCAATGCATGTGTGTGTAGGATGGTCAAATTAGAAATGATTAATTCTAAAAATTGATTAAATCACTTGAAAAATTGGTAAGTTGGGATTTTAAAATCTAGGTTAGAACCAAAATATAAAACATATAAAATGAAGATAAATGAATGTAAAAAATACTAAATCATGTGAAAAAAACATGTAAACATTATAATTAATTATTATATCAATGTAAGAAATATCATAAAATATATGTTAGTAAATGAATAAAATATCAATGTGATAAGAAATCAAACATAGATATGTAAGTAAATGAAATTAAATGTCATGTTAATATGAACATGTAACATTAAAAATGAGTAAAACATAAATTACTGAAAATGTAATTGTTATTCAAAATCTAAGACAAGCATGTCAAGCCAAACATAAAAAATAACATGTGAGTATGCAAAATGTCCAATGTAAGATAAGTGAAATACACAAAAAGAAAAAAAGAACATGATGGGTAAATTAAAATATTTAAAACACGATGACTCAATCTTAGTTCTTATTCTAAAATGCCATAGGAAATCACAACTAGCTAAAGACATGATAAATATGATTATGAGATGGTGTGGAAAGAAAAGGTGAAGGGAGTTTGTGAGGAAGGCTTGGTCCTATCTAAGGTCTTACATTTCAACTCACAAATAAAGCCAAATTTTATAAGTAAGAAAATGTGATAATCTAAAAAATCAATGTCTAAAAATGGGGGTATCAAGGAAGAATATGATTTATGTATTTATTATGAGGCACCACATGAGTGATGTAAATATCCTTAGTAGGAATGATACACTCTAAACAAGTGGGAAAGGCTAAGAACTATGGACATAAAGGACTTAGGACACTATAACTAGTGAACACAAATCTTGGGATAAAAATTTAAGTACGTAAAACATCCCATGAAGTCTATATGCATGAAAATTAAAAGGATCCTACATTATCATAAATATTCATCACTCCTTAGGACACCATACATATTCATCAGTCTATTGCAAATATTGGGTACTTGTGTGAGAATATATATGTCACTAAAATGCATGAAGATATTATTATGTGAGAATGAGACCTATTATACTAGTCTACTAGCCTAACTCACCCCAATGGACTTGGATATATCATGTGGCCAACTATGGAGTTTAATCTTAAACTATAATAGGGGATATATGCCCAAAAATATTTTGTTTTCTTGTGTGATATAGTAATGTTTGAGATATAACTTACCCTTTAACATTGCCTTTTATTATGACATGGATTTTAATTCTTTTTGGCATTTTATATTCCTCCTCCATACGGATTTTAAATACCAAACATGAGTGAAATAGGTATTTAACATAAGGGAGATTATATTTTTCCACTAGAGAGAATGACATAAATACCATGGTATCTAAATACTCCTAGAGTTTAACACAAGTATGTGTGCAATCTCAAAATTAACTTATGTGTGCCTCAAGTGAAAGGAATATAGGTAAATATGGGGATCATGGATGATCCATATGTGAAAATAAATATGATATTAAGATCAGTATGCTTGTAATTAATCACAATGAGGCAAAAAAATAATTATAAAGGGACAGTCTATTTTATTATAGTCATGTCACTAGGGAAGTTTTACTAACCTAAATAGGATAGAGCACAAGCACCCATGAAAGTGATAGTTATTCAAAAAGAGGGGGAAAGAAAATAGTCATAACAAAATAGTGGAAATTAAATGGTTATCCCAAAACAGTGGGAAATTAAATAGGGTCCAAATAATCACAAGGAAACTTAGGCAAAATATGATAAATATGTGATAGTAATGAAAACCTAAAAGTGTTACCTAACTTATATAAGAGAAAGGAAGATCAAAAGTAGGTAAAAAACAAAGAACCATAAGGAAATAATGGTGATCATAAAGATCCTAAAATATGGGGGAATTAAATGAATTTTAATGAAGTTTAGAAACATGAGACCAAATAATAAAGAAAATATATGCTAATATCTATATCAAAGAAGAGCATGTGAAAATGGGAGCCTGCGTGTCTCAAAAAAATTCTCTAAGTTCAATGTGGTGATGATGTGGAAAAGGTGAAAATTTATTGATGATTAATTCATGAAAATAATGAATTATAAAGAGGCCAAATAGTAAAGTTTGGGCATCCAAACATGCCCCAAAATCATCAATAAGATCAAGGATGGGCATCACAAGATGCCCCAAAGGCTAAAGTATGGGCAATGCAAGGTGGCCAAATATGTGTAGTATGAAAAGTATGGGCATCAAAAGGTTCCCCGACATGTGTTAAAATAAGAGTATGGGCATCAATATTCCCTAACATGTAGGTTATTTAACCGTTTTAGGGTTTTATTATGAAAATATTATGTTTAGATTAAAAGGGCTGAGATTTCTAAATCAGTTAAATAAATATGCAATAATTAAGTACTAATTTATTATAGCAATTGAATTCCTTTGAATTTATAAAAATAGCCATAAATAGACATAAATAAATATTTATCTAAAAAATAACTTTTGTAGATGATCTAGGTTTTGAAAACTATGTTCTAGATAGTTTTAAGTGTTGTCAACAAGGTTTTGGTATTCATTTTCTCACTGGATAGTAGCACCCAGTATGGGCACTAACACCATGTTTATGTTGTATCCTCTAGGTGGTGGTAGTGTCCCCTTTGCATGATTGTTTATATTTTATGGAAGCACCTATGTATGTGTTTTTATGTCTTATTCCTATGTGAACAAAACTTTGAGCTCTGTGTTTTTCCCAAAAAACATGATTTAGTGTGCAAACCCTAATCCTCCTTACAAGTATGCCATGATTAATAATTTTGTGTTCATTCGTAGGGTAGGCTAGACATCCTCAAAACCCCACTATGAAGAGATTTTACTACATAACAATAATCTCAAGAGGGATCTGTATACAATAATATTTTCAAATATTATCAATTCCTAATGCTTTCTATCTTATAGAAACCTGTCAAGTCTCAATCTCTCTGAATACATTATTTAAGGGATGAAGTGATAAAGGGATGGACAAAACACTAGTGTTTCAAAATATTATTTCCATATACTACCACTTTTTATCAATTAAACCATCTCCTAAAAACATTTATCTAATCGTTGTCTCCTATTTTGTACCATCCTCTAGTCATTTTCTACCTTCCTTAACCTTTACTTAGACTAAAATTATTTTTTGGAAATTTAAGATACACTATCGAACCCATCAAAACTATACTCTAATTGAAAAATATCATTTAGGGTGTAGGTCAGCCATTGGCTGACATAGACCTAGACCTAATTGGTTTTTGTCAATAATGATATAGAGTCAATTGAGCTAACCCTATTGGCTAAACTTTCAAAAATGACTAGGGTTAGATTCAGATATATAAACACATCCATTTCATCATTTGTTAGATAAAATAAATATTTAATTGTTCATTTTCACTTCTTTACAATCTTCTCTTCTTCCATTCTACTTGAGGAGTCTTAGCTTAGGGTTTATACTTGGATAAGGATCTTGTCTTGTGGAAAAGTCATGAATGATTTGGCCTTTTTTAGTGATCCTTAAAAATCACAATAACCTATTTCAAAGAAACTTTGGCCAAAGGTGAGATTGAGTTTCGATGGGTTCACATTCAAGGTAATTATGTCTATCTTTTCTCTTTTTTTTAGTACATACAAATAACATAAGTAATGGCTTTTGAATATATTGTTATCTCCATGTATTAATGTCTTACCTAAACATATATTAAATAGGATTCTATTCTATATGTTTAATGTTATGTTTACTTACCCCATTTGTACCACAAGCTTTAGTGATCACTAGACTAGACTTTAATTTAATTGTTATTAGTTTAGTGAATATGAAAACATAGCACCTAGTTAGGGTTATTACATAGTTTTGCTTGACTGGAGGCTTTTGAAATCTCCCTAGTGATATTATTATGGTAAGAGATCCCTTGGATAGGTCTAGCAGATCCATCTTGGTCATGGCACAAGATATATAATATATCAACAATTGGAAGTGTAAGTAGGATTTCTCTTCTCCGATCTAGGATTGATTTAAAAGTTAGTTGCAGTTCTCTTTGCATACATTCTAGTGAAATCTATGTGAATATAACCCTTGAAAGTTTTATTTCATGCCATAATTTTTATAATTTTATTATATTTTTACATATTTTATGTACCATATCAATCCAGTCAATATAGTTCTAACTTTATGTGCACAAGTTTAATACACACTCACTTAAAAATGACTTTGTTTTATCTATGTAGGTCTTCATCAACTATAGGTTACTAGAAAAATCATTTAGACACATTATTATTCTCCAATTATATATTAGAATACACTATCAAATATGTTAAAAATGTTTGCTATTTGCTTATGTAACCATACAGGTTAACAAACATTGTCAAACATGTCAACTCTGGTTTCATCATATAGTTTTTTTCAAAACTTGGTTGAACCAATCAACCTAGTTTGTAGAATTTGAAATTATAAACTAATAACTATAACATAAAAAATTTCAATCTAAATAATCTTTAATCCCATAAAGGTTCATATCTCATCTCTCTTCATAATTTCATTTCTTCCTTAAATTCTATTTTTCACAAGTTGGTAGTCTTCAAAACTACAACCCTACAACTAATTAAATCAACCTGGTTGACTTAGTTCTATAATTTATCTTCTATCTGAGAGACATAGTCAACATGTTTGAGTTTATTCTTAAATATTTTGATTCTATAGAACAAAAATGACCTAGTTGACTTTGTTCTATAATATTTGTATACAGTGTCACCTGAATTGACTCTATACTATCCTTAATCAAGGAATTAACATCTATTTACTAGTAATTAATTCACATTTCCTTTTTCAAATTTTTACATGCTTATATTAACTTACATGGTATAAAGAGGTCATTTTTTTCAAATTACCATTTTAATTAAACTATTTTACTCTTTTTCACACACTACCAAATCACTTAACATTCAAAATGCATTTACACATTTGTCTTCCCAAGGCTTACCTACTTAGATTTCATCACCAAGTGGGAAGTTGACTTGTTTGTATACCCAAGTATAAATAAGTGGTTAATGTTATATATTTTAAAATAACCCAAAACCCTTATCACTACAATATTGTTAAGTGAGGGGGTAGGACCCAATAACAATCTAGTATCATTGCTAATATAAATCACTTTCAACCCAAATATCTTAAAATTGACTTTAGAATATTTTTTAGTTCCCTATTTCAAATAACTTTCCTATAACATTAAAATAAAAACTTTCTAATAATCTAATAACACTTAGCGTGACTAGTTAGTTAGAATTTACTTTTTAGTTGATTTCTTACTCTTTGATCATTGTGTGTTGTATTGAAAAACTTAGATTAACCAACATTGGAACAAAGTTTGTGTTGTGTGCCACACATTAATCTAATTATTTGTGTGTTTTCATTCTTGTTTCAAACTATCTTGAAAAATTTTTACCCTATTTTAAAACATTATCATCTTGGTCACTACAGTCCTTACAGACTATTTTTCACCTTCTTGTCTGTAGTACATTTGACCTACACAATTGTGTATTCTTATCTCTATGATATATCCCCTATTCAATAGTACATGTTTAATGCATACGACTGTGTAATCTTTCTATCTTGTGTCTAAGTAGTGCTCTATTGACACATTCAATTTTATACCTATTATCCAACCCTATCTTATTAGTTGACCTTATCTCCTTTTGGTTGACTCTACTCCTTTTCTATCCAACTTTGTACCTAGTTTTCCTTTTTCTTTCTTAATCTGATTCCTTCATCAAGCATCATGAAATTCCTTATCAAAATATTCTTGGATAACCTAAATCCATTTAAACACTATATGGGGTGATCTTTTCTTCTTATCTTTTCTTCCTCTTTTTAGCCTTTGGTAAATATTGTAATGCCCATCCGTACATCCAATTACCCATTGGGGCATCTTATGATCCCGCTCTAATTCTACAATGCATTATACCAAACTAATTCAACTTCAATAAACTTTCTGAGATATAAAAGCTTGTCTCTCACATGATCATCCTTCATATAGATGTTAGCCTAGATCCTTCCCTTCTTATCAATTATTTTTAATGCTACCCTTATAACACTTTTTGAAAGATACTTACATGGGTATCACCCTTTACAAAAGTATTTTTTTCCTCAAACCTTATTCATTTATTTTTAGTCCTTTGGTTTCTCTTCTCTCATGAATTGTATTATAAAACTATAAATAGGACCTGGTCTTCCTCATGATTTCTATTTTTATTCTCCTTGTTTCCTTGATTTATAATACTTTTTGTCACCCCTTGGGTTTATCTTTTATGAGTTACAGTGTAAGACCATAGATAGGACCTGGCCTTCTTCACAATTACCATATTTATCCCATGTAATTTTAACATACTTTTTTCACCCTTGTGGGTTTCTATTTTATGATTTATAATGTAAGACCATGGATAAGACCCTTCCTCATAAAATCACCATATTTCATTTAGTATTACTTTCCTATAATGTGTCTAGTAATGGTTATGAGTTTTTATTTATGTTCTCAACTTTGGATTTTTCTTATTTTTTAGATAAAATTTGTACAACAAACTATTTTATCATGTTTTCCTACATTTCCCTCACTCATATGATAAGGAATCAAACTTTACTCTCATTATATCCCCTTTTCACCCTTTATCATATTTTTTATGATTTTAAGTAATTCAAATAATTTCATGTTTCATTCACTCCAATTTGGATAAAATAAGATCAAATTAAAGATAACGCTTTTATTTCACATGAATTAACTAGACTTTTAGACACCATGCTCTCTAAAGTTATCTTTCTTTGCAACCAAGTCCAAAGTCTTCAAATGAAATTAATCTTTATCACCCATGTTTTGTTTTCTAAATATGTATGGAGGAGGAATATAAAAATCCATTAAAAATTTTAAAATCTAAATCATTTAAAACAAAAGGAAATGATATAAAAGGCAACATTCAAAGTCAAAAGTCAAAATCACACTAAAAGACATGATTCAAATCACATCTCCTATCTCTAATCAAATATCAAATTCCATATTTTCCCTCATGATAGATCCAAGGTCCATTGGAGTGTAGTAAGTTAGTAGATTAGAATAGGAGAATTCAACAAATTATATGGTGCTACCTACTTTATCAGACAAGTACCCCATCTTCACAATAGACTGATAATTCTATAAGGGGTCCTGAAGAATAGGGAAAATATTATGGGAAGGTAGGTCCATTTTAATTTTCATACATATAGCCTTCATGAGATGATTTACATAATTCATTTGTTGATGTAAGATTTTTGTGGCTAGGAGAAACTATTCATAGTCCTTAATGTCTAAAGTCCACTTGTTTTGGCAAACTTTATTTAAGTGTCTTGACTTTGATAAAGAGTTCCTCTACCTTTGTTTTTACTTCATTCTCCCATCCACCCATTTCATTTCTCAACTTGATAAGAATGTTTGATTCTAAATTTATTTTCCATATTCTATACATCCCTCTTCTTCACATCTTAAAAACATGCTAGCACTAATTTGTTTCAATTTTATCTATCCTTAGAAAAAACAATATGCTTAAGCAACTATGGATTACTTTCTTTACAACATTGTTTTACATCCTAGTATCACTTTGTTTTATTTTATCATTTGTTATTTTTGTACTACTTTTTGTGGACACCTAATTCCATTTCTAATTTCAAATACTTTTCCATTATTGAGTGAGGTTGGTTTGGTACTTCTCACTCACCAATGTTGTTTCCCTTTTTATGCAGTTTTTCCTTTAATGATTGAGTAAGGAGTGTTACCACTCACTCCTTAATGTTGTTTTACCTTTTACTTTCCCATCTTTGTTTAAGTAAGGATTGTTACTGATTTCACATTGATGTTTGATAACCATATTTTTTGACATGTATCTTTCGTTTGACTTGGTGACTTTTCCTTTCTTACGTAAGGTTTACTTGTTTGATTTATTTAGTATTTAGTAGCCTTGGGTTTTTGGTTACATAATTTACTCTAAATTTTAACTTGGTAATTTGGTAATAAATAGCACTTATCACCCTAGCTTGCCAAAATTTGAAGTACATCCTATCCACATAGCATCAATTACCTTAGATTCATTGCATTTGTTTGTTTCTGATCTTTAGTTTTATATCATTGCATTTGTCAAAAGTAGTCTTTGTGCCTTCCATGATCAAAACTGAAAACACAACAAATAACCATTTAATTATAAAGATAAATCAATGTACACATACATTACTTTTATTTTCAATTATTTCCATTCCATTCATTTAATTTTAGTTATTTTATGCTTTCAAATACTACAAATTTCTTTAGCCTTAGGATTGTGTGTTATTATAATATTTTATTGAAGCACCATCCCTTGTTGCACCTGAGTAACATGTGATGAGCTTAGAGTGGGGAATATGTTTACACATAATATTTTAAAACTTTATCAATTAATGATGCTTTCTAATTTTGAAGAACCCATTGATTCTAAATCTCTCTGAGTGCATGTCTTAAAGGGTGCATTGGGAAAAGGGTGGGATGGCCATTGGTACTTTTAAAGATTGTTATCCCTATACTACCACTATTTATCAATCTAAAAATATATTTAAGACATTTACCTAATCTTTTCCTCCTCTTTTTAACCCTCTTATAGTCATTTTATGCCTTTCTTAGCCCTTCCTTAGCCTAAAATCCTTTTTGGCAGTTTACAATACACTTTCAAACCTATAGACCCTATATTTTAATTGAAAACACTCATTTAGGGTCTAGGTCAGCCCTTGATAAACATAGACCAAGACCTAATTTATTTTTTCAATAATGATATAGATTCAACTAGGTCAACCCTATCAGATAAAATTTTGAAAAAGACTAGGGTTAGACTCAGCTATATAAACACATCCATTTCATCATTTCTTAAAGACAAGAAAGAGTTAATTATTTATTTATGTTTCTTTACAATATACTCTACTATCATTCTACTTTAAGAGTATTGGCATAGGGTTTCTACTTGGATAAGGATCTTAACTTGAGGAAAAGTTTTGGATGCTTTGGTCTTTCCTAGTGATCCTTACAAACCACAACAACCTCTTGTTAAGCACCTTTGGCCAAGGTAGAGATTAAGTCTTGATGGGTTCATTTTCAAGGTAATTATCTCTAACTTTGCTCCTCTATTTAGTAAATAAAAGTAGCATAAGTAATGGCTATTGAATATATTTCTCTATCCATGCATTAGGGTCTTACCTATACATAGCTTAAATAGGATTCTCTTATGCATGTTTAATTTTATGTTTACTAACCCCATTTTATGCCACAAACTTTGGTGAGAATTAGATTAGACTTTACTTGTTATTAGTTTAATGAATATGAAATTATAAGACGTAGTTAAGGTTATTAAATAGTTTTGCTTGACTGGAGGCTTTGTAAATCTTCCTAGTGATATTATTTTGGTAAGAGATCCCTTGGCTAGGTATGGCAAATCCATCTTGGTCATGACCCAGAATATATAATGTATCAACAATTTGAAGTGTATGTAAGATTTATCTTCTCTAATCTAGGATTAATTTATAGGTCAGTTGTATTTCCCTTTGCATACATGATAAATCATGATGTAGTTCTCCCACATAATGCTAGAATGAGAGTGCACTTGGATGCCTTGAATGTTCTTAATCTTTGAAATCTTTGAAAATTAAGATTAGGGTTGTCATAGATGGTAGTATGTAGAATTAGGGTTGAATAGGGATCAAATAACTTAAATTTTCTCAACTTGTCTTTGGTTTGAATGTGTTTTTACATCTATTTTCCATCTAGTGAATAAAGGTGAATTAGACTTGTATTTATAGATTTCTTTTGCTTGTGCACATACTAAAATGTGCTTAGGTGACCTTAGGAAGGGCACATATTTTAAAAAGTATCTATTAGTAAGAGTCAAGGCTATGCACATGAGCACCTAGTTAGGGACATTAGCACCTAGTTAGGGACACTAGCACCATGTGGTTGTAGTGTCCCAAATGTAGTGTTAATGTCTACTTGGTAATCTACTATACAAGTTGGGTTGCGATTTGGGAAAATAGATATATTATTGTGTTTTGATTGATTATAGGTGATTATGGTCTACATAATCACTAGAAAAGTGTGTCTAAGACTCTATAATGAGTCTAGGATTAATTTAGGAATAACGTAACTTAAGCAGTACTCTTAACATGCAATTTCCACTTTTAGGTGATTATATTTTCCCCCCATTATGCTAGTAATGCAACAAAGTAAAATTACTAGTAAAAAGGAAAAAAAAAGTGTACCTAATCTTAAATTGGGAGTGAATCCCATGTATATGAGTATAAATATGTGAATCTAGGTCTATATATGTGGAATATGATCCAAAGTAGTATCTTGAAATGAAACATGCAAAAATCAGTCCTTACTTAAGCAATGATCAAAATTCAAAGACTATGGTGAAATAAATATACTAAGTAAATTTGAGTATAATGATAGGAAAGGAATAAATAGACCTCAATGGGTGCATGAACCAATACATGAACTTGGTGAAAACTTGTGTGTGTGTGTGTGTGTGTGTGTGTGTGTGTGTGTGTGTGTGTGTGTGTGTGTGTGTGTGTGTGTGTGTGTGTGTGTGTGTGAATGTATATATTTATCATATCATTAAAAATATTAAATTTATCTGATGGCTTGGTCAATCCTCATATCTGGTATTGAATCCATCATTGCCCACCTTTATTCAGTGGATCTTGATCTTTGTGAATAGCTTAGATAAGACTATGTGTCTAAGCCTCTCATGTAGGTGGCTCAATAACTCAAGTAAGTCGTGAATCCATCATTGCCCACCTATTTGAAGTAGATGAATATATAAATATAATGAAAAAATTGATGAAAGTATCTAAGTAAATATAACTATGTATTTGGTTCTATGGCCACTGAAGTATATTAGGTAGCTCTAGGCCACTTAGGAATACCAACCACTATAGATAAAGGCATGATCTAGTGACAACCTAGAATGTGATAAAAAGTGTCTACAATGTAGAGAATGACATGGAGTTTTTCATACCATCTAGTCAACCTATTTTTATTTAAGTATATAGAAACTATGTGTTGTGTATATGCCCCCAATCTGGTATCTAAGTATACTGAATCTAAATAGATTATGTAATATTTAAATCTATATAACTAATCTAAATGTATGAGTTACCATTTCATGTATGATGCCCCTAAATCTAAGTAACTATTGATAGTCAGTAAAAAATCTGAGCAATAATTAGTAATGATCAATATCAAGATAAATCAATGTGTAAACTGGAATATATAGCATGTAAAGATAAACCTTGGTTATAAAAAATATGTACGAGATGCCCCTAATGGGTAGTTGTATCAAATGTATAAACATGGATTAATGTAAATGCCCCCAATGCATAGAGGATAGATGGTATAGATTAGTGCAGTGGACTGGAGTCCTGTCTAGAATATACAAACACTCAATAAGAACAAGTGAAGCATATGTGTATGACAAAAAATGACTATACTAAGATAGATATCAATATTCAATATCTATAAATTATTAGAAACGTAAACATAGTAATGAATGCAATCTATAAAAAAAAAAAAAAATTAATATTTGATTGTTTTTTATTTTTTAAGTAAAAGCTATGTATAAGGAGCAAGAGAGAGAAGGAACTATGTACAAGTGTAGGAACCATACCAACTAGTGAGTCTCATAGGAGACTCATTATCATCATAACATATGTTGAATAGGGGAACTATGATCATGTGTGTGGTATGAAAGGGCATTTGTGAGACCATAATATTTTGTGTTGTATAATCTAATTTTGAATCTAAATGAGTAGTGATGCTATGATGTTGTGGCATTAAATGTGATGCCATGTGAACTGTAGGGATCTTATGGACCCATATATTAGAAGTAAAAAATATAGGTGATGTACATGCCCTATGCTGAGAACCCCTATACCCTAATATAACTAAATTTGGCATAAACTAAGTAAAGGAAGGTCCTCTACAATATATTGCATATCATTGATGAAATGGTCTCTCTAGTAATGGTCTCCACGAGAGAGTATTTGTGCATGTAGATACTACAAGAGTAGACATGGCCTTCTCTAAGGACTCTACTAAACATTGTAATGTATGCATAGTAGTTATTATCTCTACTGTAACTGATAACCATGCAATCTCTAGTTGTGGTTCTTGAATAGTAACTAGTGTCAATGCTATAAATATATCTAAAACCTATGCTAGATCTACTTATGGGATGGGAAGTGGATACTCATATGGGGCACCCTCAATATTAACCAATTGGTTAACATGTATATACTTCAAGCATCAGTATACTATATATGAGATGGATCGAATCTGTTGTAAACATGGCCTACCTAATAATATGTTGAATACACTCACACTAGGTAATATTAAGAACTAAGTTGTTATGTGTGCTAGTCCAAACTATAATATAAGCACAATCTCCTTGATAGAGATTTGTACATGTCCACTAAAATGACTAATGATTGTGCCTATGGGGAATATATCCTACTCTGTGTATCCCATGTGTTGTAAGAGATTCTTGGTGCACATGGTTATGCTTGACATATTATCAACCATAACACTATAAATAGGATGGTGGTCTATGCATGTTCATATGAAGAGCGCATGAAAATATATGTCATCATCCATAATATCCTAATCTAAAAATGTGATAAGTGGTCTAGGTGGCACTATAGTGTGATACATGCCAATAATGTTATATAGTGGATGTTCTTTTTCTACAATTATGTGATAGCAATCTGGTGGTGGATGTGCCTTGTGTGTATAGTGAACACTTGATGCCCCCACTATCTCATTAGTTATATGCTTGGGTAAATGATTTAAAAATGTATTTAGTGTCTTTGCCTCTATTTTATATTATTTTGATGCCTTGGTGGGTGTACCCACTTCAATACTATTAGCCTCAATAAGATCTTATATCTTATGCTTTAAGATAATTCATCAATTCGTCATGTGGCTTGGTGTCCTATGATACACACATAATGCATTTGAATCATAGATATTTAGAAGAGGTCATTTCATATCAACCTATTTAATTGGAGGGATATATATGACATTAGATTCCAATAGTTATTTAGAACCTGTGCTGGTGACTTTATAAGATTAGTGAAGACTCTGCACTAAGGAGTAGACAACATCAATTTGGGAGAAGGTTTAGAAGATACATTGACTATCATTTTTATCACTTTCATTTTATGTGGCCCTAACCTTATATGTAGGTTTGTTTGAATTCTTAACAATTGATTTTGATCCATTTGTGTACTTGAGTTTTACCATTAGTAAGAGCTTAACCTCTCTTTCATAGACTATGTGGCACATATCTATAAATGTGGGGAAATCATTGAATAAGATATATTTGTTTAGTGATAGTAATATAATCTATTTAAATATATAATAAATCTCTTTATGTTACATGGGGATAGTAGATTTAGATAATACTATCTTCTATCATAAGACATATCAATGATAGGCTCATTTAAATTTTGGTTTAATTGTGCCACTTTTGCATATGATATATTTTTATTTATGTTGATAGATAAGTGTGTTAGGAACATATCATATAAATTATTGAATGTAGTGATAGATTGATTTGTAAAATCATAGAACCACTATATGTCATAATACTTCAGACTACATGGAAATGGATTCATAAGAATCCAATTGTTGGACACATAGTCCAAGCATGATACATTAAAGGTTCTAAGGTGATTATATATTTCACCCTTAACATCATATAATGTGACCTTGGGTGCCACAAAACTAGATGGAAAAAGAGTTTCCACTATGTGATGTGCCAAAGGTGTATGCAAGAGAATGTTTCAATATAAGGCATGTGATGGCCTAGATACTCCTTTCTCAAGATGTAACACCTTAGAATATAGAGTAATAACCTCATACATAATGGATTTTACATATAGAGTAGAATAACTAACCACAAGTGGTGTAGTTATAATTTATGTTTGAATAAAAATATTGGGTTGTGTTATCTAAGTTGGTTGAGTTTTCCCCACTAAAGGTGTAACAACATTATTAACTAGAGGGGTGGAAGATTGATCATTATTTGTTTTATTATTGATTTCTAATATGTCCTATAGAATATATGAATGATCAAGGGTATATTCCTAAATTCTATCTTTGAATCCCTATAATACCTCATCTTTGATCATAATTATATTATTATCATTAAATGGAGGTATTGTGTCTTTATTATCAATGTGCACCTCATCTTTCTCTCAATTATATTATTCATATTTGGATGCATTATCATTGAATTCCACATAATCAATTTGTGAATGATTCATTTATAAAGTTTTAATAGGTTCCTTGTCCTTATTATAGGTTTGGATAGTTGGAATTTGAATATGCTGTATAGGATTACCACCTAGTCTAGCACTTCTTCTTAATGGAAGAGAGATAGCTTTTTTATATGGCATATAGAAAATAAATATAAATATAGATACTAAAATATAATATATGAATTTTGAATAATTAATATTAGATAATTAAAATAGGAGAAAAAAGGATAAAAACCCTAAGAACATATAGGGTTATGCTTTTTGGATCTAGGGTTTCTTTTGAAATAATTCAAGCTAGATGTAAAATAAATTGAAACCATAATGTAAAATTGATTTAATTTTTCTAGGTTGTATAAAAAATATAAAATATTAAGTATGCATCCCTAAATTTATTTAAAAAAATATATATGAATGCAATCTAGGGTTTGAAGAAATATTCAAATTAAAATAGGTTCACCAAATGATTTAACCTTTTAGGTTTTTATTATGAAAATCCTATGTTTAGATTAAAGGCTGAGATGTCTAAATAAATTAAATAAATATGTAATAATTAAGAATTAAATTTTTATATAATTTAACTTCCTTTTAATTTATAAAAATAGGAATAAATAAGCATAAATATAGACTTATCTAAAAAGTGACTATCATGGATGATCTAGCTTATCAAAACTAGATTCTAGACAGTTTTAAGTGTAGTTTAAAGGGTTCTGATGTTTGTCTGCTCAATGTAAAATATCCCCTAGTATGTATAATAACACCATGTTTGTTTAGTATCCTCCAAGTTGTGGTAGTTTCCCCTTTCCAATATTGTTAATGTTTTCTAGGAGCACTTATGCCTATGTTTTTTATGTCATGTTCTTATGCGTACAAAACCTAGTTCTTTGTGTTTTGCCTATAAAACTTGATTTAGTGTGTAAACCCTAATCCTCATTTAAAGTATGGCATGATTAATAATTGAAATTTTTTTATTAGGATAGTATGGACATAATAAACACCCCAATGTGAAGAGATTTTCCTACATACCAATTCTATGAAGAAGGATTAAGCCTAATGTAGTTATACCACCTAGTGTTTGATGCAAGTGCAAGTGAATGATATAATGAGAGTGGACTTGGATGAGTTAAATGTGTTCAAGATTTGAAATGTTTTAAAATTTGGCTTATGGATGCTATAGATGGTAGTATGAATTAGTAGGGTAGAATATGGATCAAATACCTTAATTCTTCTCAACTTTTCTTTGCTTTTAGTGTAATTTTGCATCTATTTTCTATATAGTGAATAGAGGTGAGTTAGACTTATATTTATATAGTGTTTTTTATTGTGTGGATGATAAAGTGTGCTTATTCCAACCTTAGGAGGTGCACACATTTTTAAAAGTATCCGTTGGAAAGAGTCTGGGCTAAGGATAATAGCATTGAGTTGGGGACACTAGCACCATGTGGCTATAGTGTCCTAAATGTAGTGCTAATGTCCATTTGGTAGAATGATGATCAAGTTGGGTTGGGATATCAAAATATAGTTATGGGACTATGTTTTTATTGATTGCAGGTGACTGTGGTATGCATAATGATTTAAAAGTGTGTCTAAGAATCTATAATGGCTCTAGGGCTAAGTTAGGAATATGGTAATTCAAGTGATACTCTTAGCACCTAATTACTACTTTAGGTGATTATAGTGGGTTGTAGATGAATAGGAGCTAACTTCAATTTTCATCAACCTAAGAATGATGCCAAAATATGTGTAAGTCCATGTTACAAGAGGAACTATGGCATCTAAGGCAACATTAAAATATTTGTGACATGATATAACACTATGTTAAATGGTATCAACCAAAATCATACAATATATATAAATAGAACTGAATCTACTTGTATCATATAGGTCAATAAAGTCTAATGAATGATGAATATAATGGAATATATTGGATAGGTTGATATTGTCAATTGATTTTTAAAAAATGTATTTCTTTGGTCACTAAAGTTTACCATTATAGGACTATAATGAATTGTGTTAGCCAAGTTAATTAATTTTGGTGAATAAAAATTGAATGTATCAGATAGATTAATACAGACTGATGAAGTGAAATAGTCTATATATATGGTTGAAATAAACTATATTTCCCTTAGTTTAGTCTAATGAAACATATTGAACTATATTAGTACATTATCTATATAGACTAAATAGTTGATTATTGATGAAATAATTATATGGTCACATTATATGTCATGGTAGATGTAGACAATTATAGGTGACTTGACTATATTCATACATTTTATGTTATGACTAATTTATTTGTTTTAGGGTGGCTGAAATTGAATGGTATTGGGTTGGCTGATATAGAATATTTAAAATTATTTTGTTAGATAGGAATAAGTATGATAGATATGAAGATTTAGAAAAACTTGAGAATAAGATTCACCTATAATGTACCATGTGGTAGGTATTATAATGATATGTTCCTTGTATCCATATAACCTAATAGGTTTATGATTTAGCCATGCAACCACCCAATTTAAGTTGTTCATGTTATCTATATTTTCTTTTATTAATTTGGAAGGAGGATTAACTATGGTTTGGAAAATATTAGCCGATGAATTGGGATAATTAGGTAATTAATGTTGACATGTTTTTAATTAATTATATTGGGATTGATAGCCTTAAATATAGTATTGATAATGTTGTTATATAATTTTTCAAGATTGAAATTCAGAATAAATAATGAGGCAAGAAGGAATAATTAAAGATAATGATAATTCTCATGAGAAAGACCTATTGTTGCATACCACCAACAATGTATATTAGGATTTTTCCATTTTGGAGGAGGTTTTTTTTGGAAGGATAATGATTGATAGGGGCCTGAATTAGTATTCAAAACTTTTTACAACTTTAATTTATCATTCATGAACTATCAAAGAAATATAGTGAACTATCAACACATCAAGAACCATTTATATGAGCATGAGATACGATCAAAACACATAGAAACCTTATTTGAGTGGGAAACCCTCAAGGCGAATAAAACACAATTATATATATATATAAATGGACTATATTAATATAATACAAACATCAAATTTAGTTAATCACCAACTCCACATGGAGTACTAACCCAAACTAGTTAAGTACCAACTCAGCTAGGCTTTAACAAGCACCAACTTAAAAAGAGGCACCAAACCCCTAGATGACTCAACACCAACTCATCCACATAATTTATTTAATAACCCTTAGTACACTTTGTTTCTCAACTAAATGATGATGACCGCCAATTCATCTCTTAACACTCTTCTATCCCTCTCAAACTACCTTATAGGCTCCTTCGCTCAACTAGGTCTCTTCAGGACAAATTAGGTCATTTGACTTTGATATTCATATAAAATAACCATATTATATATTAATTATGGTTTTTTCACCCTTATGATGGTTTAAAATACCTCATTTATATCTATAAATTGTTATATCTTCCACTTCAACTTGTTCATTATCTAATTAGATAATTAGGCCTATTAGGCCTTGCTCTTATACTAGGCTCTTAATCATACACCTCGTGGTTGGCCATAAAAACTTGAAAACTTATATTTTACAAAAAATAGGACTTATTTAATGCTAAAAATATGAATAAAACATTATATTAGGTAATCCATAACTCAAATGGATGAAATCCGTCTTTAGGCCTTCATTAATTAATGTTACCCTTTGATCTTATTGGAACACTTTCAAACACCACACACAATAGGAAATTTTCATATGACACTAAAGTATAAATATAATAATATCATCTTATGACTGTGACACATTTTATTTCCAACTTCCACTTGAAGCATATAATTAGCATTGTTCACAATTAGCCTTGTGAACCTACATAAAGTTTTTCTTGAACTACTAAAGATTACACATAAATTAGTTAATAAATCATGGAAATAAACACATATACATAATATATATGACCTTATGGATATCAACATAATATTTATACTTAAAAATTCAGGGAAAAATGACTCAAACCCTTCTCTGCAAATAGCCCACTCAGAATTGCCATAATACCTTCAAGCACAGTCATGGTGATAATGACCTTCAACACCTAAGTAGATACATTAAATTAATTATGATGCATGTATATAATCTTATGATATAATTATACCATTATAAAATAGAAATATAATATTTTCAAATGGCAATATTGGTCTTGCAAATCAATCTTATAACTTCACTATACGTAGACCTCATTGAGCTAGATAAGTCAACTTGTGAGAAAGTTTTTCACTATAACCAATGACCTCAAAAACTTATAAAAAACATGATCATGTATTAAAATTCATTATAAACACCTCCATACACTTGGTTTCATCACTATTCCATGTTAACACATCCCTAATCATCTTCTCCTTGTTGCTTGGGTTTCTCACTATTTCCATCATTAGACCTATTAGTGACTGACTAACTTGGATGACAGATTTAGCATACTTAAGGGATATAAATATCTAAAAACCAAATGGAAATAAAATTAAAGTATTAAAAATTTTCCTCCATCCATTTAATAACTTTGACTTGATTAATTATGACTGCTACATAAAATATCCAAGAAATAAAGCCTTTCCTATAGGGTCTACTCACTCAACTAAAGACTCAATCACACCTAGAGATGAATGGGAGAGTTGGATACAACATTTAATAACTAAAATATCCATACCAATCCATTATAGTAACTTTAGAACAACTTATTTCATATCAGGTCATTATCAAGGACCTTTGAGGGTATAAACCATCTTCCACTATTAGCAATCATTCATAAATCTTAGCCCCTCATTATAAAAAATAATGATTAGGATTTTTATCTAGGTTCCTTCCCCATATTACATGAATATATTATGTCCTTATGTATATTCTTCAAATGCCAAAAAACACTTGAAATACCTTCTTTGGTAAATAACACTTCATCTTGTGCACTCGAGAGATATTAAAACACTTTTTCAAGCCTAAACATTCAAACTTTGACCTTATATTTGGTCAACACACCTAAGAAAATATATCACACCACTAAAAATTCTCAAATTCTCATTATTATCTTGAAATCTTAATCTCATACGTCATTTGGCCACCATCTCTCTCTTTGTTATCTAGACCTTGACCTATAAACCACATTAGTCCTTGAAATTGACCTTTTAACCATTGTCCAAGATATCAAAGCATCATATACATTCCATAAGAAATATTACCATGCTCAACCACTAACTTAAATCTTTCATGTGTCTTGTAAATAGATCTTGATCCATCATTAAGCCAAGTATGGTCTAGGAGTGGTCTAGGTGTAGACTTGATTCGTAGGTCCTACCCCTATAGGTTCACCCTAAGACTCACATGAGTGATCCAATGCCTCATTTACATTCTCAATAAACCTCATAAAAACTTTCATGCCTATGTTCATTTATCTCACCAAGACATCATGACCCTTCATGCACAATACTAGGCATCCTATAAACATACCTTCTCAAGTCACTTACTAGGTTTAATCACTTAACAACTTTGACAATAAGAACCTTCCATGTTAACCTTCAAATCACTCATTTAGTCATAATAACATATAAAAATATATGTCTTACACTCTAAGAATCATTGTAACACTAATAAATATCCTCTCTCATAGGTACATTCTTCAATGACCTCATAAAGACCTTTCTCAAGAACAATTGACATCAATAATAACATTAATGACAACCTTAACAACAAGAACAATGCTCAATAGTGTTTAAGAGTAAGAGATCATAGATTTAATATGATTCATATTTAACTTATATTTGTTTAAACTCAAGTGAGGGTGGGTAGGGGGTGTATTGTTTATTTTTGAATCTCACTCATTAGGTTTTTACGAAGGATTTGTTTGATATTAAGTGGTATCAATGACATTAATTTATGATTACCAAAAATGTAATTTAAATTGAATCATAAGTAATTATTTCCTTTTAAATTGATCTAAGGCCTCTACTAAATTCTTAGGGGAAAACATCCTAACTCTATATTGAATAGGAGCATTAATAGTGGCAATAAAGAGTTTGAAAATATTGATATAACTCATGATTTGGTCCATTTTTAGATCTAAATACTTCCATAATTTGATGAAAAATTGAATATATTCATTATAAAGTTGATTATAATTGATAAAATGGTTAAGGAATTTTTAGGAAGATTATTATGTTAGAATTATTTAACTAGATCATTGATTAAATTCTCTATTTGTGTGATGGAACGTGTAATAAGTTGGTGATACTATTACAATGCATCCCCTGTGAATGTTTTGTATATAATTTTAATGGTAACCCATCCCCTAAGGATATTTCCAAAATATTTAAGTAAAAAATTAGTATCTTTAGTCCTATCATATGTGATAGTTAGAGAGGTATTTCCAATGTCTAAAGGCATAATGAAGGGAACTAAAGGTTCATTTTCAAAATTATTTTTTAATAAAAATGAGGTTGAGGAATGATATTAATATTTTCATATCTAATAGGAAGATGGAAAAAATGGTATTTTATTTACGCATGATGACTTGAGTTTGACTTTAAATTTTCATAGAAACTTTCATAAGGGTCATTTTTTAGATCATTTGTGTTATATGTAGAGGTGGATGTTGATTATAATGATGGGAATTTATAAAATTAGTATTGGGTACAAAACATTGGTTTTTGTTTCCCCAACTATCATAGAAGATGAAGGAAGATTAATCTCAACTATGTTATATTGTTTTGTACGAATACTTGGAGCTATTTATATGAGTGTAGAAAATGGAGCTATGAACATTTATTATAATAAATGTAAAATAATGTGAGGTTCTAACCATTAATGTATTTTTTTTGATGATTTTATGCCTTCTAGATTTAAAAGGAGTAAACATGGTATAAGATGTATAGTTAGCATGATTTTGTATTTGCCTTTGATTTTTTTCTATATCTACCATATCCTATGGATTAGATTGTGAGTGATATTGAGAATATATAGAGTGATTTTTTGAAAAAAATACAACATGAATATTTTTATTCAATGGTGGATAAGGAAAGGAATAAGAAACAACCCATGTAGGTCATGAATGGGTTAAGACTAGCAAGTCATATTTTAAGAGGTGACATCATGATACTAAACATGTAAAATTAATGATTAAAGACTTATGAAAATAGGAAAATAGTATCACCCAGGTTGATAGAGTTAGTTATATGGTTTTGATAACATATTATAGTGTCCAAGATGATTTAGTTAGTTGAAATAAACAAACTTTATTGGGTGGGATGATATAATTTATAAAAAAGGTGGTAATAAAGGCTGGTAAATAAATAAAATTGTATAAATTTGGTTGGTGTTATTAGATTAAAATAAAAAAATGAGATAAAAATTTATCACATTGGATAATGTAATTACCTAGAGTATTAAACCAATACAAAACTTTACTATGTTGACCCATGTAGTTGGCTAAAAGGGTGAAGTTCATGTTCGATTCACTAACATGTATGAAATGGGCTAGGATAAGCCTACTTCATATCTATAAAGATCTAGACTCAGAGAAAGTTAATCCAATATATATTAATAATCCTTGATGTTTGGGTAGTGACCACTGGATATTCAAACATAAAAATAAGGTTACATATATCACTAATTCCAAAGGATAGGGTTCCAAAGACTTTATCTTAAGACACAATGATATATCTCTAACTAGATGATGTAGGAGCATCACCTACCAATTGTACATATGATTTTATTTTTACTTGTCTTGACTCTTTAGTTAATGTTTTTTGGTCATTTTAGGTTGTAGTAGGTGGTTACAGGCATTCTAAGACCCACATGACTCAAATTATGAGTCATCCTATTGAGTGGGCTTGAAGATAGGTAGATGCAATGTACATAGGTAGTTGTCAAGTTAGTTATAGGATTTAAAAATATTTAAAATAGATTTTTTTTGGTTTTATATCAATCCATTAAAGATTGTAAAAAAAAGAGGGGTTGGATTCAAAGATAATATGTTGGATAACCCCAAGTAATGAACAATTTTTTCTTGTTTTGAATATAACAGATTTTGAACCCCATTTTTGTGTGTGGGTAATACAAATGACTATGTTATAGCAAAGTTGATAAAGAGAGATTTGAAAATATATATATTATCATCCTTGAACAATAGTAAGTTTTTTTTATTCTATGAGTGAAGTTATTTACCTTCTGACAAGATTTGTTTCAAATATTTGGATGAGGAAATAAATTGTACACCCTATGATTATTCATTTAAGGTATACGAATTTCAAATACATCTACATTTGCATTATGATTGAGAGAAAACCTGTGAAAGATTGATTGGAATGGTAATTATTATTAAAATTTTGTATTTTCACATTGTCATGGTTCTTTTATTGATTGGATTAAATTTTGAATGATGTTTTAATAACCTCTATATTCAAACCCTATTTCTTGGGATGTGGAGACTGCTTGTATTTCATGTTAAAGAGATTGAGAATTATATCTCAAGTATACAAGGAAATATGGGCATGCATTTGATTAGTTTCTAGGTTTTATTTAACTAAGATCCTATGAATCTTATCCTATATTGTATTGGTAAATATTTTATTGAAGATCAAGTAAAAAACCCTATAAATTCTATGTTGATTTTTGATCAAATAACCTTGCATAAAACACCAACAACAGTAAAGGATGATGGAAAGTTGGTCATTTTCACTTGTGTGTGTTTGTCATGTCCCCTCTTTAGCTCGGTCTCGCAGAGACATGTGAATCAACTTATTATGGGGTCTTGTAGCATGACAATGTTAGATAGAGACCTAGTATGGTTTTACAGTGTTGGGGACTTGGTGTTCTGGTAGTTGTTGATCAGTTTGGAGACGTTCCTTATTTTTAGGAGGTAGTTCCTAAATTTATTGGGGTTATCCCTAATTTTTATGATGGTATGATCATACCCAGGGTTGGGTCTCCATGAGATTATTCCTTGAGTTTAGTTTCAAAGGAATAGGGTTTGTTTCCTAGTTTTTAGGAGCATCCCTAGATTTTAGGGATGAGATTGCCAGTGAATCCTTGATCTCTGACTTCAATCACATATAGGTGGCAGGGTGACTTTATAGTTTGTGGTGTCATTGGAGCATTTTGTCACTATTTGGGTTATATTTTTAATATTTCCTAAGTTAGCATTTTTTAATTAAATAAGGCTAAGTTTATAGCCATTTTAGAGTAATAAGGGTTTTTTGGCCTCATCTGGATGCATATCCCATGGTGTAATAGCTCATTGAAAAGGTCTTGGAATTTTCTAAATATTTATTTCTTGACTCAAATCCTTTTAGTTAATGGATTTCTTTTTATTTGAAAAAGGGTAATTTTTTATGTACTTGACCACTTAAAAATGAGAAATATAACATTTTATCTCTCAATGCCACATTGAGTTGCTTTTAGGATTCGAGCTAAGTGTGAAGGGGTTATAAGGAGGTTAAGACCAAATTCTATTTCATTCTTGACATTTTATTTTGGGATTTGCACTTTGGCTCTAGAAGAGCTTTTAGAATTTGGGACACCAAACCCTAATGCTTTGCCTATTTGGGATGTAGCCCCCAATTTAGTGGTTATTGATTTACTCAGTAGTATCTAGAGATTGCTTAGTATTCCTTCTGGTGGGTGTAGTGATTGTGATAGAGTTTAGCATGGATTTGATGGATTATTTTAGTTGAGAGGAACTTGTAATTGTATGGCTATACCTGGCAGCCCTTGCAGCTGTACAGTTGTACCTGGCAGCCAACCTTCTTCCCATGTGCAGCGCATTGAGGGCTAGAATCTTGCCGCAGCTTCCTTCTGGTGTACAATTCTCCTTCAGCCTTCAAGTTAGGTCTATTTATGATTGTAATTTTCTTGAAATTATTGTAAATTTGTATCTGGTTCACTATTTGGTTTAAATATCCATAATTTTGCTTATAAGTGAATTTGTTTGGTTATATTTGGTATTTAATTTCAGAAGTTGTTCATGTTCTTTTATTTCATTATTTACTTGCTAAAAAATCATCAAAACACAAAAAAATCAAACCCTTCTGCAACTTCCATCTATTTTGGAAAGAAAACATTCACAAATAGGAAAAATCAATTTAAAATAACAAAATTATAGAAGATCAGCCGAAGAGATCCATCAGGGATCTTTTAGTGGTATCAGAGTTGTGCATCCTGCCAGCCTGTGTGGTCTTGTGTTGTGGGATTCCTCGTGAAATTATTTTATTTGTAGATTGTTTCAAAATGGGAAGATTCTAAAAAATGTTTAGGCTTACACCACCCAACATTCCTATAAAAGATAAATCAAAGTGGCCCAAGCCTAATGAAGAGGAAAAGAAAATGAGTAAGGTTTCTCTTTATTTTTTTGATAGCACCAATAAAATTTCTGCTAGAGATTGGTTGAAGGAATTAAAGACATATTTGCAATGGAATTCTATGTGTGTTGAGGATGCCCTCAAATTTATCCCTTTGTACTTCGATGGAATGGAACATAAGTGGTGGCATCAATTGTTGAGGACCCAAGGGAACGAATCCATTGCTTGCTTTAAAAATTTCAGTCAAAGGTTCCTAGAATGGTTCAATGTGCAAGGATGTAAGGATGAACAAGAAAAGGGAATCATGGAATCCACAACTCCAAAGGAAACTACTTTTATAGAGGAGGAATAAAAGGTAAGAAACTATAGGGCAGACTAGAATTTAAGTGTACACAAAGTGATTGCTGGAAATTATTACCCTTTGAATCTAGGCGTATACTTGAAAGACAATGCAACAGAATTTGCTCTACTTGTTGACCGTGATGTTAGAGGTTCAAGTTTTTTTTATGGAGAGCTAGAGTTGATGCTGCATAGGTGATTACTCCATGATGATAACAAGGGTGTTTCTAAAAGCTTAAATGAAACTGTATGCTTCAATAATAATAAGACATGTCAAGGATTAACTGTACAAGGTAAAAATTGTGAAATAGTTCTTGAAAAGGAAAAGCATAATTATGGTATGGAAGAAAGGCATTAGAGTTAGGGTAGAAGCAAGGCATTAATCTTATTTGAAGATGTGGATATAGTCATTGATGAAGATTGGGGATTTATAGGAGCTTTATTATAGATTGTTGAAACAACAAAATGCCCCATAGTATTGACAAGTAACCAGTGGGATCCCTATTTACCACAGCTCTTAGACCGATTGACTATATAACTTGCACTCCCTTTGTTGGAGGAATTAGTTTGCCATGTTTTCATGATTTGCATTGTAGAGGGCATCGTGATATCTCCTAGTCTTGTTGAGCATGTCTTGAGATGTTGTTGTAGGGACTTGAGGAAAAGTGTAATGCTCTTAAAATTTTGGTGCCAAGGGAAGAGTGACTTTGGAAGAGCTTCAGATGGGTAGGTATCTCACATGTATGGTTCAAACCCACTTGAACTAGATGCAGAACATCACATAATGCCAAAGACGATGCCATGGAGTTTTCCTTGCAAATTATCAGAGACAATAAACATTGATATTTCAAAAACATTAGATAAGATGAAGAAACAAGAATGGTTAAATGAAGGGAAGATGGCTAAAGAACATGCTGCTAGAGACATACTAGCTGCTCAGTTTGAAAAAGAACAAAAGAAAATGAATAACCTTGAGAAACAAGCAGCCATGCTGAAAAGACTTTCTTTTGATGATGAAAGCATTCATATATTTAGAGATTTTGAGAATGAGATGGATGTATTTTCAAAGGTAACTCAGTCATTAGCTCAGTCCTTAGACCAGGATATCAGGCACAAGAGGCGTGTAGTAGTTACCTCTGACTCAAAAGATGCGGGCTGCCATGAAACTACCACAGCTATATCTAAAATTCAGCTTTAGGGCCCAAGCAAAGAGTTTCATGTTGAACTGGCAAGTGAAATTGATGATATGTCATTCTCAGGCCTTGATGTTCCTGAAAAATCTCTAAATTGCATGGGAAGAAGACAAGAAATAGAACCTACTATATTTAGAAGGTTAAAGAAGATACAAGATGTGGATTTTCCTGAAAAAACTCATTGATGGATGTCTCGTGTGTTCCAGAATCTTTAGTAGTTCATGAGATAGTACTGAATTGTAATAATGAATTTCATGTCAGATCAATGCACTATGACAATATGTTTAGATGTGTGGAGAATTCTCTCTCAAACTTCTATAGTCCTTTTGGACTCATAGTAGAGCTTTAGAACATGGAATGCCCAAACAAATTGGAGGAAAGAAAGAAATATTAGCCAATTGATTATGATGTTCCCATTTCCAATTCAGAGGAAAAATCTCTTGGGCTTGGTGCTAAAGCTAAAATTGGAGTTGTTGTTGTGACTTTTGCTTTGGTCTTTACATTTGGTGATTTTATTCCATTTAGAAGTGGAGATAAACTAGTAGAGCAGAAGGATCTTATATCTAATGAGAAGGCAATTTTTGAGGCTAAACTTTAACATTTTGAAGAAACTCTCAAATCTTCTCTTGAATATATTGAAGCCCTTAAGGGGGAAGCTATTGCTCATGCAGAATTAGGAGAATACAGAGAAGATTCTATTCTACTTGAGAAGCTTACTCAAAAAAGCACAAAAAATTTAGAGTCATTTCATTTGCTTGGTGATGTATAATATGCACTTAAAGACTATGAAGGGAGTGTTTTGGCTTATCGAAATACAATGGAATCCAATAAAATCTCCCTTGAGGTTCTGCGTGGTCTTACAAATGCTTTGTTAGTAGCAAAAAAACCAAATGAGGCTATTTAAGAACTTTTAGCTACTAAGGACCAGCTAAGTATGGAATCAAAAAGATAGAATAGAAGAAATGTACAAGTTGATGAAGCTTCCAATCCATCAAATAATCTGGGATCTAAGGATGCATTGATAGCTATTGATCTAGCAGTAAACATGTTGCACCTAATTATTGAAGAGCTGATTATAGAAACAAAGGGATTGCCTAGTAAGAAGATTCTACAGTTTGATAATGTATGGTTTATCATTGGCATTACACCATGGAGTTGGTTGGAAGTTATGGATAAGAATGCACCGAAGGACATAGAAGCTAAAGAGGTGGAGGTATAGATCAACTTTGGGACAGCTAATGTAGTTAGAGGGCCATGTGACTTTCAGGTAGATACACCTCTTAGACCAACATTTATGGATGAGCGACCTACCATTGAAGAAGATGCAAGAAAGGACAATGAAGACACCTCAAAAAGGAATGATCACGGATCTCATTTTCTGAGTACAAACAATAGTCCTTTATCTTCACATGATCATGAGATAGACGAGTGGCATAAGGATGATAATGGTAAGAAGTCTTCCATTGTTGACACTCAAGATTTGAGGGATAAGCCTCTTATGATGATCAAGCATGAGGAGCAATTAGAGTTGCAAACACTTGATGGGAGATTTGTAGAAGAAAAGAATGTCCATGCATCTTATGGACTAATAAAGGATGACATGGAGAGATGTATCTGTGATTCAGATTTGAAGGAGTGTACTTGTGTTTTGACATCATATCCTGATGAAGATGATTCTTTGGGTAGACACAATGATGTCCTAGTTTCAGGACTTGAGTTCTCTAAAGCAAGGACTAATTTTTCATCCATAGACATCATGTTACTCTTTTATACAGCTAGTAGCCATGAGGTCGAAGCTATGACAGCCTTTGAGGATAGTTTTCAGTATGGTACACACCTTGGACAACATATTACAGTTTCACCTGAGTTGCCTCCCATGGATGAGGAAGGTAAATTGATTTTGGTTCTTGATGAGATTCTTAAGGTGAGGGAACGATGGTTGAGAAGCAGGGTGATTGGAGAGTATTTGGTACATTGGAGAGATCTTCCCATAGAGGATGCCACTTGGGAAGGTGAGAGCATCTTACAACATCCAGTATTACAGTTGCTTGTGGGCAAGCATCTCTGAGAGGGGAGGACTGTCATGTCCGCTCTTTAGCTTAGTCTAGTAGAGACATGTGAGTCAACTTATTATGGGGTCATGTAGGCTGACAATGTTGGATAGAGACCCAATATGGTTTTACAGTGTTGGGGAATTGGTGTTCTGGTAGTCATTGATTAGTTTGGAGATGTTCCTTATTTTTAGGAGGCAGTTCCTAAATTTATGGGGGTTATCCCTACTTTTTAGGAGGGTATGATCATACCCAGGGTTGGGTCTCCATGAGATTATTCCTTGAGTTCAATTTTAGAGGAATAGGGTTTGTTTCCTAGTTTCTAGGAACATCCCTAGATTTTAGGGATGAGATTGCCAGTGAATTCTTGATCTCCGACTTCAATCACAAACAGGTGGCAGTGTGACTTTCTAGTTTGCGGTGTCATTGGAGCATTTTGTCATTATTTGGGTTTTATTTTTAATATTTCCTAAGTTAGCATTTTTTAATTAAATAAGGCTAAGTTTATAGCCATTTTGGAGTAATAAGGGGTTTTTGGCCTCATCTAGATGCGTATCCCATGGTGTAATAGCTCGTTGGAAAGGTCTTGGACTTTTCTAAATATTTATCTCTTGACTCAAATCCTTTCGGTGAACAGATTTATTTTTATTTGAAAAGGGTCATTTTTTATGTACATGACCACTTAAAAATGAGAAATATAACATTTTATCTCTCAACACCACATTGAGTTTATTTTAGGGTTATAAGGAGGTCAAGACCAAATTCTATTTCATTCTTGACATTTTATTTTGGGATTTGTGCTTTGGCTCTAGAAGAGCTTTCAGCATTTGGGATGCCAAATCCCAATGCTTTGCCTATTTGGGATGTAGCCCCCAATTCAGTGGTTGTTGATTTTCTCAATAGTATCTGGAGATTGCTTGGTATTCCTTCTGGTGGGCACAGTGATTGTGATAGAGTTCAGTGTGGATTTGAGGGGTTATTTTAGTTGAGAGGACCTTGCAGTTGTATGGCTGTACCTGACAGCCCTTGCAGCTGTATGGTTGTACCTGGCAGCCAACTTTCTTCCCACGTGTAGCACATTGAGGGATATAATCTTTCCGTGGCTTCCTTCTAGTGTACAATTCTCCTTCAGCCTTTAGGTTGGGTCTATTTATGATTGTAATTTTCCTGAAACTATTGGAAAATTGTATCTGGTTCCCTATTTGGTTTAAATATCTAGAATTCTAATTATAAGCGAATTTGTTTGGTTATATTTGGTATTTAATTTCAAAAAAATTTCATGTTCTTGTACTTCATTATTTACTTGCTAAAAAATCATCAAAACACAAAAACAATCAAACCCTTCTGTAACTTCCATCTATTTCAGAAAGAAAACATTCACAAACAGGAAAAATCAATTTAAAATAACAAAATTATAGTAGATCAGCTAAAGAGATCCATCAAGGATCTTTCAGTGTTTAGGAGTGTACTATATTTTAATTCATAATTTATTTGGTTTACTTTAAGTTGTTTTCATATCATTGAAATGATAAGCATAGAGTATGATCTTAGACTATTGCACTTTAGCATATAGCCAAATTGAAAGTCTGAGTATACCATTCAATAAAGGTGTCAAAGGGGAGATCCATACAAAGGAAAAAGGATCATGGAGTTAGATTTAAAAATTAAATTTTGGTAAGTGACCCTTATAATTTTGTCAAGGAGTCTTGTGCATTTTATAACATTGTCTTCATCATAAGATATATAAACTACAACACAATCTTGTACACTGTTAAGAGATCACACAATCAAATTGTGATAAAGAGATATGATACAATAAAGTTTATAGAGAAACCTGAAATGGATGGAAAACATATAAAATGGTCATATAATGTTACTAAGTTCTCACATAGATTAGTATCCTTTCAAGAACCTTTGAAAACCATTTATCTTCTTGTAAGCATACACAGTCATATTGAATAGACACAGTCAAATCATTCTTGAAAAGGAAATGTAAATAAAGGGATCAAATGGTGGAATAAAACCTTTGAAAAAATTACCTAGGAGTTAGATAAACCCTGTTTAATCTTTAAATTTTTTAGTAAATAGTCAGGGACCTTAAAATCAAATAATTTAATATCTTAGATAAACACTGCCTAAGGAGGGAAGGGATATTTGTTGGAAGAAATATGACTAAGAGGGGTGAGGGTGAATTGGTTTCCTTTAATAAATTTTAATTTCACTCAACACCAAACCTTATAATCAATCATTAATCAACATCATCATGTGAGCAATATCAACTAGTCTAACAACATAATACTAAGAATATACACATAGCAAAAATGAACACATCATGTAAGTGGGAAACCCTCATGGGAAATAAAACCCATTTAACATAAATTGAAAAATAGGTCCTATAAATCAATGAATCAAACTGGTTGATCACCCACTCAACTTGTAGCACTAACCCCAATCTGTCAAGCATCAACTTGACAGAGTCTTTAAGAAGCACCCACTTACAAGGGAATACCAACTCCCTTAGTGACTCAGAACCAACTCAACCACATATTGAACAATCACCCACTTATCCAAGTAGCCTATAATTTCCATATTTTTCCTTATTAAAATATTTAATAGAGGATGGTCTTCTCTCATCTCTTCATTTACTTTTATCCCTCTCAAACTAGCCTCTAGCCTTCTTCACTCAACTAGCCCTCCTCTTGACTTGATTAGGTCATATGACCTCAATCCTCATATCCATACCTTGTTATATATTAAGGATACCTATATTATTGTACACATGACCTCCTCTTGCTATTCTTTATGCAATTTTATTTTCTTGCACACTTCACTCTTACCCATAGTTAGGCATATTAGACCTTATTTTTATATAAGTTACTTGCTCACACACACCTTGGTTATAAAAACACATTTTCACACTTGTATTAACATTTAAATAGGTTTTATAACATTTTAAAAACATGAATCAACTAATCCATTATGTCATCCATAGACTAACAAGTTGTATTCCTTATTTAGGTCTCATGGAGACCTAATCTCATTAAGCCTACTTAGCACATGTTACCCTTTGATATTATTGGAACACATTGAAACATTTAACATGTAATTATAATATAATATTACACCTACATATACCCATACCAATATCATCTTATCTTCATAACTCTTTTATCCTCAAACTACTACTTGGAGCACACCATTAGTACTATTCATATTAGGCTTGTGCATACCCATAAAATCTATCATGAATAACTAAAGCATAAACACAATTTTTACAAATAACCATGGAAAATAATAAAACATATAGAAGATACATGATCTTAGGGTTATCACCATGTGCATTATACTTCATAACATAGGGTAAAAAGACTCAGATCCTTCTCTGCAAATAGCTTAATTAGAACTGTCAACGAGACTCAAAACATAGTCACGGAAAACCAAACTTATAACACATAAAGGAAAATATTAAATGGACTAAAATTCATTAATATGATCTTAAAAAATCCTTATAATAATATACAACAAATTGATCATAAGATCTAATGGAAATTATTGGTCGTGCAAACCAATTTGTTGACCTTCTCTCTCATAAACCTTACTCACCCAGACAAGCTATTTTGGATTCATTGTTCCAAAATCTTACAATAAATTTGAATATTATTAAATCATGTATATATGGTTAAATTACCAAAAAAAAAACATGTGCACTAGATACATTAACTCATGGCATAGAATCTCAAACTCTTCTCTACAAGTTGCATACCTAGATTTGCTAGTTTCCCTAAAAGACCCAATAAAAGACTCCTTATGCATGAATATGATCCTTATATATATATAAAACAAAAAAAAACACAAAAACACTATGTTATAATTGATAATATTGGATGTATATATTAATCTCTAAACCTTTCTATACATAGACCTTATTGAGCAAGATAAGTCAACTTTGAGAGCAACCTTTTGCTATATATAAGGATATTCAAAACTTTATTAATCATGAACATGTATTATTTATATATATATATATAACATATATATATATATATATATACATATATATATACACACACACACACATATATATATATATATACATATATATATATATATACACACATATATATATATATACATATATATATACATATACATATATATATATATACATATATATATATATACATATATATATATATACATATATATATATATATATACATATATATATATATATATATATATATATATATATACATACATACATATATATACATACATATATATATATGTATATATGTATATATGTATATATATGTGTATATATATATACACACATATATATACATACACACACACAAATATATATATATATATATATATCTGTGTGTGCGTGTGTGTGTGTGTGTGTGTGTATATATCCATGAATTTGGATTCAAACCTAATCCATGATAATACCTCCCTAATCAACTTCTCACTTTCACCTAGTTTTTTTTTCTCTATTTTCACTATTAGGCCTTTTAGCGAGAAGTCAACTTGCATGACTAGTTTAGGACACCTAAAGTATGTAAATTACTCAGAAAACACCATGAAAATTAAATACATTTCCAAATATTAAACCTTAATCCATTTATGAAATTTCACTTATTTAACTTTGACTGCTACAACAAATCTCTGAGAAACAAACCTTTTCTTGTAGGGTCCACTCACTCACCTGACAAACCAATCACACCTAGAGGTACCTAAGAGAGTTAAATACAACCTATAATAACTTATATATCCATTATAAACAATTCTAATATATTTTGATCAATATCTTTCTCATTGGGTCATTGTTAGGGTTTTAGAGAGGGTTAACACTATTTTTGGTGTTAATGATTGTTCATAAAGCTTAGACCCTTATTAAAGAAACAAGTGCTTTTAAATTTAATCTATTATCCTTACCTATATACTATGAATATATTAGGTTCCCATGTATAGGTTACATGTTCCAATGATGACTTGAAAGTTCTCATGTGGATAATCCTTCATTTTGTACACACAAGAGACCTCAAAACACTTTTTCTAGCTTTTTCTTTCAAAATTTGACCTAAAAATTGGTCAACATATTTTTAAAAACATGAAATACCTATTTTAGTACTCATTTTTCCATGCCTATCTTGAAATCTGAAATTCATACCTCTTTTAGCCACCATGTCTCTCTTTGTTCTCTAGGCTTTGACATGCAAGTCACATTATGCCTCGAAATAGACCTTAAACCTTATTTTCATGTAATATCCACCTTAATAACATGATAAAACACTATTTTTAATCCTTCATGTGTATTTAAAACACCTCATAACACCTCACTTTATTAGTTAGGGTTTAGAACTAGTCTAGTTTCATGCTAGGTCTATAGGTCTTACCCCTATAGGCTTACCTTGACATTCTCTTGAATGATAAATAATCTCATATACTTGATCTAGTAACCTCATATAGACTCTTATGCCTCTATGCATCCATTTCACTGGGCCACCATGCTCAAACCTTCTTCAAGGTCTCTACATACCATGACTAGTCTTAGGCTTACTCAAGCACTTGAATTTCGTGCCTTTTTCCATGATTTCAACACTTTAGTGTCATGATCAACATCTCACTCTCATGTCATATTATCATTATCATTCTTTAAAATTTTCAAAAATCTTTCTACAACCTTATATCATCATGTAACAAAGCTTATGCCTTTTTTACAAGATCTTTTCATGATATGACTATGATTAAGTTACTTAAGCACTTGTCCACAAAGATATACCTTACAAAAATTTTAAAGGCTTATACACCTGATTATCAATCCCATATAATGAAAAAAAAATTCATGCCTAGGTTTACTCACTTTACCAAGGTCTAGATAAGGCTTTGCAAGATACCTTGATGGCTTGACTTATTCCTTCCACATCATGATCTCAAACAAACATCAACAAAGTAGATATGAGACACTTGGACTTGTACCTTTCTCTCTCATGATAATCACTGCATATCTTCAATAATCATAAGCTTATAAAAACAAACACTTCCATGCTCATCTAGAGATCAACCTTATTCATCACGATTACTTGCCATGCATATTCACCAGGTGCATCTAGACATCAATGACATTAGTTTAACATTAGTCAAAATATTATCCCAAATAATTCCCCCTTTGTCATTGATGAGAAAACACACTATATTTTAATCAATCTCTTCTCCCCCAAACTAGTCTTTCTCCTCCTTTGACATTAGTGACAAAGGGTCTTCCACAAACTACCATCTAGAACCACACCTTCTTGGAATACATGTTATGAAGCATCATAGGAGCATGCTCCCCCTTAATTCATGCATACTTCCTAAAAATTAAATTAGATTAAAAGAACATATATCTTGTCCTTGACATGATTGATATGACTCAAACTCATTAGGCTATCTCATTTTTTTATTAATTATCAAATATGTTCTTCAAATGGACTCATGTATACAAGACTACTTACCTTCCTTTTGCACCTTGATTCCATAGAGATGAGTGATATCCAACTTCATGATTTTACATGCCATATTTGTACTAAATAGTTTCTCTTGAAGCTTATGAAATGTTTGATTATCTCCCCTTGAGATGATTCTATCTCTTCTTGGAAATTCTTTTATGCTTGATTGGACCTTCAACTTTTGTTCACTACTCATTAGGTCTGTACAATAACCAGTTCATTATCTATCACAATTTTATCATGTTTGATCACCTTTACCTCACATACCTAGTGCATACTGAGCTTATAAATATATTAGACATGGCCTAAATGTCATCTTCAAACATCTAGATCAATCACACTCAATGCCTATGAACATAAAATAGCTCTAAAAACACTTGTCCACCATGCTTATTAGGTATGTCTACAATCAAGTATAATATTCTAAGGGATAAATCTAGTCCTTCATGCTTCATAATCTATAATTTCATAGACCTCATCATGACAAATTTTTCATGCACCTAATGACTACCAACTGTAATCTACTAATTGTTTTTATTCAAATTTGATATCCACTTTATGAAAGATGTATCTTTACAAGATGCTCCTTGATATCAATTGTTTAATACCAATAAATAGATAAGATAATTATTATCAATATCACTTTGAATATATCACTCACATCACTTATCTCCATTCCATGACAAGAATCAGTCCTCTAATACACTTGAACATTGAACTCTTTATGGTAATACCCTAGTGAACAACTTTACTATATTCTTTTATGCTGACTATTTTTTCATGATTTCACTATGTTTTGCATACTTAGATCTCTATGATAATATCACCTTCATGTATTGACCACTAATACATTATCAATACATTCATATTATCTTAATGATACCAATATCACTCTCTATTTAAACATCTATATTTCATATTAAGGACCAAATGATAATATTGCTAGTCATCTTTAACATAGAAGGATCACACAACATAATCATGTTCTCCCTTTGCTCATGCTCAATATTCTCAACATGATCACCATACAGATCATCTCCAACATATATCAAGTGCTTTGGTACTAATATAAAATATAAACATAGATGAAGTTCATCTATAACCAGATATTAAAAAATTACCTCTCAACATGTCTTCATACCTTCTTTACATACATTACTTGTCAAAGCTCAACAAGCATCCAACATTCTTCCACTTATATATGAGTGTCTTCATGAGGCCTAATGAATTCACTAATTTTATAAGGTACTAAAAAACAAAAAATTGGATATTCCCAAATCTCTATACTATCATAAGACTAATTATTCTTCAACATCCTTCTAGGCTTTATTATCAACTTAGGTTTGACCATTGACTTGGATTCTACATAATCCTTCTAAGTTGGCAAAGAATATTCTTAACATTCTTACAAATCTGAGTTATGTTATAAATTATAAAACATCCCACCTTATTTTATGATTTGATCATGACTCACCTTTTCATCCTTATTCATCTCAATCAGCTCTACCAGTACCATCATTCTTTGGTAGACCATCATTAATATTATAATAAACATTATCATCATCACAATCCAAGTATTTTATTTTTAGGATCACATTTAGGATGTTAGAGATATCTCAAACATCCAATATCTAATGCCAAATGTTTGAAGAAATATGATTGAGAGGGGATGGGGGGTGAATCAATGTATTTTATTAACTTTTAAATTCACTCAACACCAAACCATCTAATCATTCATCAAGAAACATCATCATATGAGCAATATCAATTGGTCTAGCAACATAATACCAAGAATATACACATAGAAATAATGAACACATCATGGAAGTGGGAAACCATAATAGGGAATAAAACTCACTGACCATACATTGGATAACCATTCCTATTGTTAGGTTGTGGAGCTAAAAGCTTCACTGATGCAGACATGGAGGAGGTTGTTGAGTTACAGAGCAACTGATGTCAGTCTAATCAGCCGACATTGGTCATATACAGTGAGAATAGAAACCGACGTTGATCATGGATCGGCCAGTGTCGGTCACCTCTAGGCAGACAGGGACTGATGTCGGTCACCTGTGTAGTTCCAGAACTGTCAGTTGCATGAACAATTAGTTAACAAACTGGTTGTTTGCATGTAGAAGGCCAATTATAGACTTGAAGCTATGGATCTAATTATTGTAATTAGATGTCTAATTATTGTTTGCATGAGATCTATATAATAGACTCATGGGCTGTATTGTAATTTGTGCTAGAGAGTAAGAGAGCAAAAATTAGCTCCTTCAGAGTGAAGAGAGCAAGGTGTGTTCCTCCTAGTGCCACAGTGCCAAGTGTGGGTGTTGGTTTGGAGAATCAGAAGGGTTATTCATGTATGTAGGATCTTGGTCAGCAGGTGTGCAAGGCCATGTTAGGAGATCTACATGTGGTAAGTAAGATCGGTTGATCTGTAAGTGTATGTGGGTGTGGGATCTAGGTTTGCAGGTGTGCAGAACCAGATTGATTTGCAGGTGTGCAAGATCAGGGAGGAAAGCAACACAATAGGTAGCAAGATCAGGAGAGATCTACTTGGAGTATGATGTGTACTCGGTCATTGAGCATAGAGGAAGGCAAGGTAGATACTTCCAAAGTAAGATCATTTGAGTTGCAGGTTGTTACAAGTTCATGGAAGATCTACTTGGAGTGCATTGTGTACTTGATTGAGTATGTGTATATACTCGATGTATTGGCAGTAGTGGGTACTGACTAGTTGGAGGTGAACACCAACTCTGTGTTTGAGTTGTGTGTTGGGACCGTAAAAGAGAGAGTGAGCTCTTGAAGAGATTTACTATTTATGCTCTAGATGTGTGTGAGCTCTAGAGATGTAAGGAAGAAGACTGTGGCATCTTCTTTGTTGTATTTCCTTCTGGAAGAGTATTAATACAATTGGGTATTATCTCTCATATTCTGTGTTGTTTCTAAATTCTAGTTACTTGTTACTTCTGGTTAATTCCACATGTTTAGTTGCTTGGTAATCAATGGTGCTTCCTAGATCCCAACAACTGGTATCAGAGCTAAGGTTGCAGGGAGCAGGGTTTGTGTTTGATTACAGGTCACTCTCAGGGGTTTCTGATTGAGTGGGAGTATAGCAACGATAGAAGAAAGTAAGTTACAAATGGAGAAACTGAATAGCATGAATGGTCAATTACGGTGTTATGGAAAGAAAGAGTAGGTAAATAAATATTGTTGGTTGGTAGCAGATCAGCATGAAGGAACTGAAGAAGTAGATGTTGTAGGTATTGTTGCATAGGATGCTCTAGGATGTTCCTTGGATAAAGTAGAATCTTGTTTTATAGATTTTGTTGCCTCTTTCCATGCAGCCCCAAATAGATGGGTTGGTGAGCCTTGTCATAGTATTGGCAAAGGGGAAGTGTGGCTAAAATTGTAGGTGGCCAACACATGGGTGTTGAAGGAGGTCATGCAGGTCCCAGTCTTGAAGATGCGGCTAATTGCTTCAGGAAAGTTGGGTGATGAGAGATGCACAGGAACTCTCATAGTGGATTCTTGGAATGTTACCAAGGATGCACTTGAATTAACATGTGGTAAGAAAGCAAGTACTCTTTATCTACTTGCTTGTATTACTGATTCTTCTTTTGTTGCGAAGACATGGCTTTGTAGGCTTGGTCACATGAGCAAGAAGGAGATGCATGTTATTAAGAGGAAGTTAGATGTCTTTGACAAACTTAAGAACTGGAAAGCCTTGGTGTTCTTAGAGGAGATGAGGGATAGAGATCAGTGGATGGGGTTGAGTAACTCTGAGTAGGGCAGTTTGGACATGGGTATGATTGAAAGAAAGCTCACAGGTAAAAAGTCATCAATCACAAGCGAACATAGGTACCAACATCAGTCAAGGGTAACCGACGTTGAATAGATAGGTACCGACATTGGTCATGTGCAGACTAGAGGATTTAGTGGTGTCGAGCAAGTGGAGACTGACGTCGGTAGTATAACTGGCATCGGTGACCTGGACAGTCGCATAGAATTGACGTCGGTCAGATGCAAACTATGTGGTGATCGAGGTCGGTCACTAGAATGGATTTTGGGTGGACAACAAGCTATCAAGGAGTCTCAAATGCCCATATGGAGGACTAAAAGGGTAAGTAAGCCTTAAATTTGTTGTTCTTCTTCTTTATACTCATTGCTCACTGTAAAGCAAGAAGGATCTAGGAAACAGTGGGAGCATGTCATGAACAAGATGCAAAACCAAATGGGAGATTTGGTAGGGTTGCCAGCTGGTATGAAAGCACTGAGAGACAAATGGATTCCTTGGTTAAAGAATAGAGAGAATGGATACGTGAGATGGAAGGCCAGGTCATATGGTCTTGAGGACGTTGTAGGACAGTGGTACAGTTTTTGACTGGTGGATGACAAAGCAGGGCTTTAGTCAATGTCAGTGTAACCATTGTGTTTGTCTTACCAGGTGGATGATGGTCACGACATTATCTTGTTATTGTATGTGGATGGTATGCTTGATATAGGTTCAAACATACAGGGTTTTACTGAGCTAAAGGTAAGGTTAGTTCAATGGTTTGCCATGAAGGATTTGGGAGAAGCAAAATTATTTGGCATGAGTAATCCTAGAGACAGCGAGATCACAAGTTGATGTTGTCACAGGATGATTGTGTGAAGGTAGTGCAGGATGTAGAATAGGGCAGCACACCTATGGATGGATAGTTCACAGAATAGGGTCCCCAATCACATGATGAGGTTGAGTACATGTGTACTCCCTGAGTTTGCCCAAGCAGTGGGTGCTGTCAAAAAGTTTATAGTCAATCTAGGAAAGAAGCACTAGAGGGCAGTTCAGTGGATTCTTAGGTATCTGAGAGGGACCAGCAGTAGGTCGACATGCTATGCAGGGTCAAGTTCTTTTCTACATGGGTTTGTAGATGTAGATGTGGCAGGTTACTTGGATGATAGGGTTTGCACTATAGGATGTGTGGTGGTTGGTCTTCAGGGTTGAGCTTGAAGAGGGATACAAGCTAGGAAATAAATTAGAAGATGTACAAGTATAGGTACAGTGCAGCTGTTTATCTCCAAGTGGGAGATTTTTAGGTTATGGAGCTAAAAGCTTCACTGATGTATACATGGAGGAGGTTACTGAGAGGTTGTTGAGTTGCAGAGCAACCAACATCGATTTGATCAGTTGATGTCTCTCATGGATTGGCCATCATCAGTCACCTCCAGGTAGACATGGACCAACGTCAATCACTTGTGCGGGTTTGAAATTATCGATTGCATGAACAGTTAGTTAATGAACCAATTGTTTGCATGTAGAAGGCCAATTATAGACTTGAAGCTATGGATCTAATTATTGTAATTAGATGTCTAATTATTGTTTTCATGAGATCTATATAATAGACTCATGGGCTGTATTGTAATTTGTGCTAGAGAGTAAGAGAGAAAAAATTAGCTCCTTTAGAGTGAAGAGAGCAAGGTGTGCTCCTCCTAGTGCCACAGTGCCAAGTGTGGGTGCTGGTTTGGAGAATCAGAAGGGTTCTTCATGTATGTAGGATCTTGGTCAATAGGTGTGCAAGGCCACATTAGGAGATCTACATGTGGTAAGTAAGATTAGTTGATCTGTAGGTGTATGTGGGTATGGGATCTAGGTTTGTAGGTGTGTAGAATCAGATTGATTTATAGGTGTGCAAGATCAGGGAGGACAGCAACACAACAGGTAGTAAGATCAAGAGAGATCTAATTAGAGTACAGTGTGTACTCAGTCATCGAGCATAGAGGAAGGCAAGGTAGATCCTTCCAAAGTAAGATCATTTGAGTTTTAGGTTGTTGCAAGTTCATGGGAGATCTACTTGGAGTGCATTGTGTACTCGATTGAGTATGTGTATATACTCAGTGTACTGGCAGTAGTGGATACTGACTGGTTAGAGGTGAACACCAACTTTGTTTTTGAGTTATGTGTTGGGACCGTAAGAGAGAGAGTGAGCTCTTGAATAGATTTACTATTTATGCTCTAGATGTGTGTGAGCTCTAGAGATGTAAGGAAGAAGACTGTGGCATCTTCTTTGTTGTATTTCCTTTTGGAAGAGTATTAATACAATTGGGTATTATCTCTCATATTTTGTGTTGTTTTTGAATTCTAGTTACTTGTTACTTTTGGTTAATTTTGCATGTTTAGTTGCTTGGTAATCAATGGTGCTTCCTAGATCCCGACACCTATAAATCAATTAATGAAATTTAGTTGAACACCCACTCAACTTGGAACACTAACTTGATAGAGTATTTATCAAGCACCCACTTACAAGGAAGAACCAACTCCCTTAGTAAAATAGCACCAACTCATCCACCTCTTGAAAAATCACCCACTAATCCAAGTATTCCTCTACCTTTCATATTTTTCCTTGTTGTAATCTTTAATATATGATGGTCCTCTCTTAGCTCTTCATTCACTTTTATCCCTCTCAAACTGGCCTCTAGCCTTTTTCACTCAAATATCCCTCTTCCTGAATTGATTAGGTCATATAAACTTGATACTCATATTCAAACATCTTGTTAGATATTCATGACACCCCTATGATGGTCCACATGACCTCCTCTTGATCATTTTTGTGTAGTTTTGTTTTCTTGCACACTTCACTCTTGCTCACCCACAATTAGGCCTATTAGACCTTATTTTCATATAAATTCTTGATATCTCACACCTTGGTCATAAAAACACCTTTTAAAACCTATATTACCCTTGAAATAGGTGTTTTAACTTGTATTTTCATGGTAAAATGATTCCATTTTGGAAGCCAAGTGTGCAAGGTGTGTGAAATAGGGAGTTTCTTTAACTACAGGCAATGATGTCTCACTTTCAAAGGAATAAAGGTGATTAGAAATGTATAAAATGCATTGAAAAACATTTCCATAACCCTTCCCTCTAATATTAATCATTATACCTATCCCTATTTATTTTTAGGATGTAATAGGTCTAAATGATGAAGGCAATTTCTTGGACTAGCAGAAGAGACTTCATGCCACATTTCAAGAGTTTTATGACTTGGGGTGCCACTTGTCTCTTCTAAATTTACATGATCAGTTTCACATTCTCTTATTATGCACATGTAACTCATTTTATTAGCTTGACACTTATCTTTGTGACCTTTGGACTTATTTATTTTCCTCTCTCTCTCTCTCTCTCAAGTTCTATAAGAACTAGCCATTTTATCTATTGTAAGGATGCTCTGCATGAGTATGTCAAATCCCTACTCATTTTCATACCATGGATCAATAAATACTATTAATTTTACCTATTTTATGACTATTTAGAGTTTTTTCACTTAAATGATTGATATTTCTTAGTGATGACTATTATTTCCTTAGCATTGTTGTCTCATTCTCTCACCCATTTGCAGATTGAAAGCTTCTTCTTGTAGGTCATGTGAAGTTTTCTATGAAATTTCAATATTGAGTGAGTTATTATATTTAATAGTGTCATTATAGGCCTCTTTCCTAGGCCGTATAGCCTAAACATTCATCACAACCTCATAATTAAGTATTAATGTGCAAAGATTTAGATTAGAGAAGTGTATCCCTAGTTAGTATCTTAGTCCCATTTGTGACATGCAGCTAGTTGGTAGTTATCAATTAATATGGTGTATCACCACCTTTAAGATATTTTAATTTTAGTTTTATCACCCTTTTCTTTGAAAGCATAGGTGTAGTAGTGATCTAAAAGTGGTACATCAAGGGAGCTATCCCTATCTAGAGATTCACCTCATTATTAGGCTACCCATAGCCTAAAGGTATTTCAATTGTGCCACTTGGATGAGAAGAGTTGATACATCTCCTCAAAGGGTGTAAATCCAAGTGAAAATAGTTTTTGGCATGCTCAATGAGACTCATTTTCCAAGAAGTTGAAATATTTTTGGTATTAACATTCAACACATCGGCGTTTATAGGCATGTATCCAAACATCAATGACAACTTCAAAGTTACATCATTTTGTCAAGCATCCTAGGTTTTCCTTTTTAATTTTTTTGGTAATTTTTATTTGTGTTCTTTCTTCCTAATGAAGTTACATGGATAGTTTTGGTGTTGATTATTATTTTACACAAGTTGATGAGATATCTCAATATTATGGAATTCCTTATCATCCTTTGTATGATTCTTATTAGCATTGTCATTATCCTTACCAAATTAAATATGACCCTTATTAACCTTTTCATGAGTTATATTAGTCCTATAACTATCCCTCTCAATATCTTGTTCCCCCTAGTCAACCTAGTCATTTCTCAAATCAGTCCATTTCAACTTTCAAGCAAACTCTCTTGAGATATGAGAGGTAAATGAAATATATTGACATACAAAGGGAACATGGTCAATATGTTCCTATTCATCTCATTCATAATGTGATAGATGAATTATAGTTGGTTAAAAGAGAGTGGGCACCTATTGAGAGAGCAAATTGTCGAAGGCTCACAAGTGAGATGCTAGCTGTGAGTGGCTTGGTTTCATCCTTAGAATATAAGCTAATAATTCATAAGGAAAAAACTCACAAAATCTATCCCTCATATCCACATACCCAAGAATGCTATCAATTCTACTTGACCCCTACTCATTAACCCAATCAAGCTTATCAAAGTCATATTTTTCCTAGTCAACTATAAGATAGAGTTGGAAAGACAAACTTTTGTTTTTGAAGAAAACCTTGATAGTTATATTGATTTATCCAATAAGTAGATGAATCATTGCATATCATTAGCAAAGGAAATAGAATCTAAGCCCTCATTTCCCTCTCCCATTACACCCTTACCTCAAGAAGAGACTTTAGATATGAAATCCCAAGTTGAAGACAAGGTGGAGAAACAAAGCCTAAGGAGATCCCAAGTTTTTTGAACACTTAATCCACCCATAAAATTTCATCACTACCTCAAGAAGATATTCCTAATACTAAAATCCAAAGTTGGAATATGGTAGTGGAATCATGGGAAAAAAAAGTGGATAAAATCCTAGATAAAGAGTGTGATGTTAAGAAAGAGCATGATCCTATGCAAGCCCCTCCCACCCTTCCTCAAAAGACATATTGTTTTCCATATCATCCCTATTATACTCCTTATCCTCATGATTATGCCTATCAAATTTAAGAGATACTTTTACAAGATAACCTAGCCAAGCAAATTGAAGAGTTAGAGTCGAGAATTAAATTGTTGAGTCAAGGTGTAATGGAAGGTTTAGAGCCAAAATAATATCCTATGCCTAAACATACACCATATAACCTTCCTCAAGAGAGTGATAAATATGGATAATATTTTAAGGAAGTGGTTCTAAAATAGAAAGAAGAAAACCAAGCTATTTTAGCCCAATGTTTTCCTCCCCTTCCTCAAGAACTCCCAAAAGGATCCCCTTCAATTCATTTTTGATATGATGTTGAGTTATATGTTCCACTTCCACCAATGAGTTCATCTTATCCTCACCCTATCACCCTTTGCCTTGATGGACCTTTGGTGTGGGAACCTAAAGAAGAATATTGGGTTGATAAGAATTTATAACTCTTGATTGATGAAAACATAGCTCCTTGTCAACCTCATTGGGATAGGTCACATGATTACAAGATGCCTAGCATTGGTATCACCAAGAAGGAGAAAGAAATTGAGAATATTGTAGTCCTTGAGAATAAAATTTAGGTTATAATAGTTAAAATACAACTTGAGAGCCCTCAAGATGTTTTAAATGTTGAAGAAGAGGAAATTATCATTTGTTCTTCCATCACTATCCAAGATATCATAGATGGGTAGGAACAAGTCTCTATTCAGCCTTGGGATGATTTTTTTCAAGCATTAGAGCAGGATCTTGTCAAAAATGGAGAAGACAACCTTGACACTCAAGTGGGTGTGCAAAGAAGAAGAAACTTTTTAGATTTATCCTTTCAAGAGGTATATGCATCACATGATGATTTTTTTAAAATAATCAAAATGTTTTTTCATCCACTAAACTATTTTGGAGAAACACATTAGCTTTTGAAGGATAGAACAAGCTTCTATTAGCCTCAATATTCCAAGGAACAAGAAACTACTCCTCTTAAAGCCATGCCTACCAAGAAGATACAAGTTGATCATGATATGAAGAGTGGGTAGCAGTATGAGGTATGCATACAAATTCAAGAGGAATACATTTACATTGGAGACCCATTTAAGGATGATCTACTTGAGAGAAAATCAAGTGAAGTGCCAAGGAATAGGCCTGATCTACCAAGCATCCAATCCAAGGAGTAACATGATTGTCACTATGATTCATCTCATGAAGAAGAAGATTAAAGAAACTTTACTTTTTATCCTGGAAAGGAAGTATGCTTAATTGCTAGTTGTGCATAGTTATTTGTTTTCTATTTTCTCTAAGTTCTTTGAGCATACATGTGTGTCTTGTTAGTGTGTTTGCTTTGCTTTGTGTGTGTCCTTTATTCTATGTGGTTGAGGTAATTAGTTTTCTTATCTTGGTAAAATCCTTGTTATCAAGTGTCAAGTATCCTTGTTTTATTTTAGAATTTAGATGACTCTCATAGCAAAATGGACAAGATAAGACTACTAATCTTTAGCATAACAAGCATACTCTCCTATGAGTCACCATTTTATTGACCAAATTTTACCTTATAGGTCAAATTGGGACTCCTATAGGTACGAAATTGATCTTTATATGTTTTTATGGGTCTAGCATTATGTCATAGGGTGTATTATAAGTATTTTGATCTCATTTCATGTCATATTAGCCTTGGTCTTAGTCATTTTAATCCTTATGTCTTTTTGAGCCATTTAAAGGTCATAAAAAGAGCATTTAAATACTTATATGACCTCCTTGGGAAATTTGAAGGTTTCAAAAGGTGATTTCATTCCTTATGTGTCCTAATAATTATTAAGTAGCTATTTTAAACTAAAATTGGTTGGTTCTTTACAAAAATGAGCATTTAATGAAGTGTATAGAATTATATAGACTCCTATAGTTAAGTAAATTTCATAAGTGTCCCTTGGTCTTCCACATAGTTTTCCCAGTGATCAATTCTATTATAAGATCTAATAAACTAAGAAAACTGCTTCTTTCTTCTTCCACTAGGCTTGGCAAGCAAGAATGGCCCTCAAGTTTTTAGATGGTATGACAATCAGGGGAGGTTTCAAACAAATTTATCCTATGGGTGTCTTCTACACTTAGTTGGATTCTATTTGATTTTTGGTTTTAGAAGAATGGTGGCCTATTCTTTATGAACCATTCTTAAGAGGTTGGTCTATCTAATTTACTTGCTAATCTATGCACCTTGCAGGTTTTGTTTTTGTTTGGAGAAGTCCATACAACCTATATGTTGAGATTAATTACAAATGATGTTTACTATATACAGTTATGTTCTCCATGTTTGGTCTCACATTTGGAAAGGATTTGATATCTCAAACAACTCACTTTGTAGGAGGGTGCTGATATTGAACTTGCATTCAAATTTCTCCATTTTTAGAAAGTCTATTTATCTACAAGGGATTTGATAGGATGCATCATGGTGTTTCACTCTTTTCAATGTTCATGTAAATATATTTCTTTCAAATTTTCAATATCCAAAGTGAGAATCACTAAGGTTATAGTTCAATTATATACATAGTCAGCTCCCAACTCATCTTCAGTCTCAGTCATGACTTATGGAGGCTATGATAAAATACACATAAGTAGAATGGAGGTTTAAAAGCTATGGTATATCTAATTGGAACATGAAATAGTGAATTGAGATTTCAAATGGTAAATAAAATGCTATGGCAGTCATACTCGGTCACTCACATACTCTTCTACCATTGGTATGCACCTACAGGTGCCTCAAAGGAAGGATAACATGTCAATATGAAGTATTTTACATTTTTTTGACATGATATTTAGATATCCATATGAGACCTTGAAAATTTATAATATTTGTCATAAGGTCATACTATAGATTTATAATTCACACTTCTTTCTCAATACTCCTATTTGCTATTGCATTTAACTTTGGGTGCCATACAAGAATATGGATAGGTTGAAAAAGACATATTTGAGTGACTTTTAAAAGGTTATAATGGGATATATTTTATCAAATGGATATACATCATGAATTTTTTGAAATATACCTTCATTACCTATGTTATATTGAAGAATCCACCTACAGGTGGTCCCATAGGGATTTGAGATGTTAAATAGAGGTGTAGAAACAATTTGTCAAACAAAATTTGAGGTTATAATGTATTGATTAGATCATGTTAGATCCATTTTGGTTGATATATTGGCAAATAGGTCTAGAAGTTTGTATCTCTGAATGATGACTGTGTTTAAAGATTAAGTCTCTAAAAGCACATAATAGAGCACCTTACCATTTGTGGATGTCATATGATACTATTTACAAAGGATTTGATGAATATTAATGATAAAACATTATATCATACACATAGGAAAATAAATTTTAAAAAGTTTGGATTTGTATGTTTAGTGGAAGGTAGTTTTTGGAAGGATCAAATATGTTCTTTTTTCACTAGATTTAAGCAGCGACATCTCCAGGAGTTAATCTCCAAAAAGGCCTTCATACCCAACATTGTGAATAATGCATGTATATGTTAGGGTGACAACATTAATTTGATATCACATTTGTATTTTAGATTCAAAAAATAATTTTTGGAGGGAAATTTGGAATCATGTGTTTTGGGGTCCTATGCACACCTACATGTGCCTCTTCCCAGAGATGTTGATATACAGTTGCTACAAATCCATAATATGAGATTGGGGATGGAAACATATTTTAATGTTGAGTAATTTTGTTGAGTTGATAGGACATTTTATTCAAATATACATCAAACTTGAATTGGATAACTAGGTCTTTTGACTTATTAAGTACATCTACATGCATATCTTGGTCTAAAAGGACCACCTACAACTGACTATAGGAATACACAGTCTATGAATTAGGACTAAACATGGAAAACCAATATATGAAGGTAATTTGGAAGTTAAAAATACCTCATAATAACTCAAAGGATCCCAAGATGATGTAAGTCACACTCTAAATGGAAACTACACCTACATAATCCTACTTGTCCCAATACATTTATTTGTGTTTGATTGTGATGAGCAGTGAGCAAGTTTGGGGATTATGAGTGTGGGAAGTGTATACAGATGAGAAAAATAGTTTTAAAAAATGTAAAATTATATTATTAAATTATAAATAGGAATCTATACATTTAATTTGATCTTGAATCATGTGGGACCACCTAAAGGAAAGAGGAATACAGTCATAGTCATATGACCCTAGTCTAGGCCAATCAAGATAAGGTGTGAACAAAAAAAAGTTTGAAAGGATAATAACTATAAATTTTGTTAAGGACCTATAAAATTATGTAATTCATCCAAATATATCCTCATAATATGGGAACAAATGGAAGAAAGGATCTAACAAGCAATACACAGTCCATATCTAAAAAATCTTGCACATAGTCTGCCCTTCCACAGTTTGTCTTGGAATTTGAGAGGGTTAGAAGGACAAATGATATGAAAAAGGGATTAATTTTTGTGTATAAGGTATTTTTTACTTTAATAATACCATTAAACATTTATTTTTTCTTATAAAATATAGGAATTACCCTATGTTTTGTCTTAGATAAAGGGTACTCTCTTAGAGCACAAACTAGCAAGTTTTGAAGAAGGAAGGTGATAAAGTGAAGCAGGAGCTGATTAAACATTGAAAAAATGTTAGATAATTTGTATAATTAATAATAACACATGATAAAAAATTCCTAAAGGCTTGAATCTACACAAGTGGTCCAAACCTACAAGAGTTGCTATCAGGCCTATTAGGTAGGGTTTTGGCCTAAAGCCCAAATGAGAAGTCACTTTCATTTCCAACTATAGGAGAGACATATAGTCCATTTTTACATCTTTATAGGGTAATTTCATATTTTTAAAATCTTGTTTAATGTAGATAAATCATAGGAAACCTCACCTTAACTTAAGACAAATTCAAGCCTACAGGGAATGTAGAAAAGAGCTGAGTGGGAAAAGTTAAAAGTTCATATCTACTTGAATGATTTTCATGGAGACTCAAGGGGATAGGATGAGTTGGATAAGTTATTTAAAATAAATTTTGTGTCATTATTTTCTTTTTCCAACATCAAACCTTTATGAAACATCACTAAAGGTCAAAACTATCTAAAACCCTTGCAAACCCTAGATAAGGACCCGATTAGGAAAATAAGGAGATGTATCCCAATGGACCAGAATGGTTTGGAAAATAATTTGAGCCAATAGGGGACTCTATATATACCATTTATATCCAATTTATTTGTTTCTTATCTGTACAGACATGGTATAAAATTGATTCTTTTTACTATTTTTTACATTATGCAGGTTCTAGAGACTTTCAAGAGATGAAATCAACTTTGGAAAGAATTTAGATACTTATTATAACTAATTATGGTCATTTAATTATTCATAATAATTCCTTTGTCTACTATATCTCTCATCTTAGCCAGTCATAACTGACATAGTGAACATGATAGTGAGAAGGGTGAAAACTTCAAGTGGAAGCTTATTTAAGGTGCACCTAAGCAATATAAGGCCATGGATAGCCTTGACACATGTAATTCACCATCTTGTATATATTTTAATGATAAAATTATGCCAATTTTTAATCCAAGTGTGCAAGGTGTTTGAAATAGGGACTTCTTTCTTCTCCTCTCTCTCTCAAGTTCTATAAGAACTAGCTATTTTGGCTATTGTAAGGATGCTCCACCTTACTACGGTGAAGCCCTACTCATTTGCATACCATGGATCAATAAATAATACTAATTTTACCTCTTCTATAACTATTATTAGTTTTTTCACTTGAATGATTGATCTTGCTTAGTGATGATTGTTGTTTCCTTAACATTGTTATCTCATTCTCTCACCTATTTGTATCTTGAAAGCTTCTTCTTATACGTCATGTGAAGTGTTCTATGAAGTGTCAAGGTTGAGTGATTTAGTATATTAAATAGTGACATTATAGGACTATTGTCCATTATTCCTATCCTAAACATTCATCACAACCTCATAATGAAATACTGATGTGAGAAGATTCAGATCATAAAAGTGTATGCCTAGTTAGTCTTTTGGTCTCATGTGTGACATGCACCTAGTTGGTATTTATCAATTAATTTGGTGTATCACCACCTTTATGATAGTTTAATTTTATTATTTTCTTTTTTTTTTGAAATCATAGGTGTATTAGTGATCTAAAAGTGGTAGATCAAGGGAGCTATCCCTATCTAGAGATTCACCTCATTCTTAGGCTACCCACAGCCTAGAGGTGTTTCAATTGTGTCACTTATATGAGGAGATCTGAGACATATCCTCTAAGTGTGAAAATAAAATTGACAACAATATTTATTATAACATGGTTCAAACATGAATCAACTAATCCATTAGTTCAGCCATAGCTTAACAAGATGTATTCCTTATTTAGGTCTCATGGAGACCTAATCTCATTAGGCCTACTTAGCACATATTACCCTTTGATATTCATGGATAATTTTAAAAAAATTAACATGGTATGAACATATAATATGCCACCTACATATACCCCAAAAATATCATATTATATTCATAAATCCTTTTAGCTCAAACCACTAATTGGAGCACACCATTAATACATTTCATATTAAGCTTATGCATACCTAGAACATTTGTCATGAATAACTAAATCATAAACAAAAATTTTAAAAATAAAACATAAATAATATAAATGACCTTATATAAATCACCATGTGCATTATACTTCATAACTCAGGGTAAAAAGACTCAAACCCTTATCTGCAAATAACTTACTTAGAACTACCAATTAGCCTCAAAACATAGTCATGGAAAAATAAAATTATAACACTTTAAGGAACATGTTAAAGGGATTAAAATGAAATAATATGATATTATAACATAATTATAACAATATCTAACAAAATATCATAATATCTAACGTAAACTATTGGGCTTGCAAACCAATCTATTGACCTTCTCTCTCACAGACCTTACTTGTCCAAACAAGCCATTTTGGCTTCAATGTTCTAACCTATTACACTAACTTCCAATATTTTTAAAATAATGTATAGATAATTAATGTACCAAATAAAAAAAATGTGCACTATATAAATTAAATCATAGCATAGAGTCTCAAATATTCTCTGCAAGTTGCACACCCAGATCTGCCAGTTTCCCTAAAAGACCAGTCATGATGAATTTGCATTCTGACACCTATGTAGACACAATAAAATAATATTAATAAATTAATATTATCCTTATATATCTTTATAATAACTCCAAACACAAATATTGAGGTATAATGGATAATATTAGATGTATAGATCAAACTCTAAACATTTTTATACACAGACATCAGTAAGCAAGACAAGTCAACTTTGAGAGAAATGTTTTGATATATAAAAGGATATTTAAAACTTATATTCATAATTAACATGTAATATTAGTCTTTAAAAACAAATCCACGTATTTGGATTCAACCCTAATCCATGACAACACCTCCTTAATCAACTTTTCACTTTTGCCTAGTTTTCTCATTATTTGTATTTTTAGACCTTTTAATGATAGGTTAACTTGCATGACAGTTTAACACACCTAAGGTATGGAATTTTTTCATAAACCACTTAACCTTTATCCACTTAGAAACTTTGACTTGGTTAACTTTGACTACTACAATAAATCTATGAGAAACAAGACTTTTCCTATAGGATCAATTCACTCACCTAAAAAAACAATCACACCTATAGGTGCCTAGGAGAGTTTAATTTAGCCTAAAATCACTTATATATTTATTATAAATCATTTTGAGTCATTTTGATCAAAATATTTCTCATTAGGTCAGTTTTAGGGTTTTAGAGAGGGTTAACACTATTTTTGGTGTTAACAACTGCTCATAAAGCTTATTCCCTTATTCCAAAAACCATTCTTGGAAATTTTATCTAGGACCCTTACCCATATATCATGAATATATTAGGTTCCCATGCATAGGTTACACTTTCCAATGAATACTTGAATGTTTTTCTTGGGTTGAAATCCCTTAATTCAATGCACATAAGAGACCTTAAAACACTTTTTATTGCCTTTTCTTGCAAAATTTGACCTAAAAATTGGTCAACATATTTGAAAAAACATGAAATACCTTTGGAAATACTCATTTTTATATGATTATCTTGAAATATAGAAATGAGACATTATTTTTCTACCATCTTTCTCTTTATTCTCTAAGCTTTGACCTACAAGTCACATTAGGCTTTGAAACAGACCTTCAAGCCTCTTTCCATGCACTCTTTGACTTTATCACATTAACAAGAGACCTCTAACATGATAAAACATGAATTCTAATCCTTTATGGGTCTAAAAAACACCTCATGACACCTCATTTTGTTAGGCAGGGTCTATAACTAGTCTAGTTACATGCTAGGTCTATAGGTCCTACCGCTATATGCTTACCTTGAAATTATATTTAGTGATCCATCATCTCATATGATTTATCAAGTAACCTCATACAACATATTATTCCTATATCAATATATTCACTAGTCTACCATGCTCAAACCTTCTTATAAAGTCTATACATACCATGACTAGTCTTAGGCTTACTCAAAAACTTGACATTCATGCCTCTTTTCATGATTTCAACACTTCACAGTCATGATCAACATCTCAATCTCATTTCATAAAATCATTCTCATTATTATACAATTTAAAACATCTTTCTATAACCTTAGTTCATCATATAACCAAACTTATGCCTTTCATACAAGATCTTTTCATGATATGACTATGCTTATGTTAATTAAGCACTTGTCCTCAAATATATAACTTACAACACTTATGAAAGATTATAAACCTAAATCTCAAACCCATACAATTAAAAACAAATTATCACATGCCTATGTTTACTCACTTTACCATGGTACCTATACATACCATCTTACAAGGTTTAGACATGGATTTATAGGATACCTTGATGCCTGGACCTATTCCTTCCACACCATGATCTCAAAAAACATCAACCAAGTAGATATGAGACACTTGTACCTATGTATTTATCTCATGGAAAATAATACATAAATTTAATGGTCATAAGCTTATCACAACACACACTACCATGCTTATCTAGACATCAACCTCATTCATCATGATTACTGTTGACCAAATTTTGGTCTTTCAAACCAAAATTGGCCATCCATATTAAAAAAACTAGTTGCTTATCTATATGTTTGGATAAGTCTAATATTAATATTTGTTCATGAGAGGTTTCTATGCAAATTCCATTGTGAAATTTCAAGCAAATTCCTTTAGATGATTTCTTTCAGGTGTTTGTTTTCCTTTGGGTTTTGTACAAGTTTCAATTCTTTCAAACTTTTGTTCAAGGACTATTTATTTCAAGTTTTTTTTGCCTGAAATAATTTTTTGAAAAGTTTTGCCTTAGCCTCAGTGAATTGTTTCAGACCTTTTATCTGGGGAAATTCACTAAAATCAAAGTGAATTTTTGTAGACTTTTTATCTAGGACTTTATTTTTGAAGGTCCTTTTCAATTTATCTTAAGGATATCTTTCAAGCTGAAGGGTACTTTGCAACTTTCTTGAAGGGATATTTTAAAGCTAAGTGGACATTTTCAATTATTTTGAAGGGTCATTTCTTGTGGTAAATTCATTTACATTTCTTTCGAAGGACACTTTCACTTTTCCAAAAGGTGCTTTCAACTTTTCTGAGGGACATTTTTAAAGCCAAAGGTACAAGACAACTTTTTTGAAGGGCACATAGATGTTTGTAGTTATTCTAAAAGGTATTTTTTAATAAATATAAAGTGTAGGATTACATTTTAAAGATTATCAAAGGCTCATTTTTTAATGGATCAAGTAAGAAAAAGAAAGGGTTTTTTACAGGAAAATTATCTAGGATAATTTCCCCACAAATAGAAGACATAAAGAATTCTATCAAAAAAATTGTCTAAAGGAATTCCCTCAGATAAAAAGTCTAAAATAAGACCAAGACAAAGTCAAATACAAAAATGATTTATTTTAGTAAAATTTCCCAAAAGAAATGAATAAGGCATTTTTACCAAAAGAAATAACAAAAACAAAAAGTCTGAAAGGTTACAACCTGTAGAACGTCAAGTTCAAGTTACAAGTAATAGCCATTAATGTTTGGAGTGAAAAAATTAAAACAAAAAAGAGAATGAAAATTGTGCATAACAAATGATGAGCCAACAAAGAGCAACCAATGCCAAAAAAAGATGGACTTAGTAATAGAAAAAGCCATTCATGTAACTATTTCTTGCTCAATGTGACACATGTCCAATTGATCTTGCAATCTCAATCATTCAATATCCCTTAATAAAACTATATATATGTATTTAGACTATTATAAAAGCATCCTATATTGGTTAATGAAAAAACTTTGATGAAATTTGTATCAAAAACTCTTGAAGAAATCAAGACAAATTTTTCCACTCACATACTACATTTTTTGTGTATCCATTTAAAATCATGTTGTTCTTGTTTAGTGGAAGTTATCTTTCCTAACTTGTTATCCTTGATTACCCACCAAATTTACAGATAGAGATTTGTTACATGTCTTCTTTAGTATTCTCTGATAAGTGTATAAACATTTGAAGTGGTTTAAGGCCATATTTTTTCTTGCAATTGTCTGTTACCTTCATGAATGTTGAATGCCTTCTCAAATCTAACAAGTGAAACACTGATGTAATAATGCATAAAGGATTGTGATTCTTGTGAAATGAAACCTTGTCAATATTTAAGTAGTGATTATAGTCAAGTGGAGGATATCACATATTGGTGCATCACCATTTTTTTTGTTTTCTTAGTTTCTTTCTTCCTCTCTTTTCATATAATGTTGACAGATTAGAATCAACAAAGATTTATAGGTGCATCAAGGGAGCTAAACCTTAAATCTAGAGATTCACCTCAAAGATATTATCACCCACAAAAATATAAATTATTCCATTGTGCCTCTTGGATGAGGAAAGCTAATTATTTTTTCAAGGGTGCAAATTCAAGCATCAACAATTTTTGGCATGCCTGATGGAACATTTTGTCCTACAAGATTGTAGAAGATTGGTGTCGGTCTTTATATTGTTGAATAAAAAGAGAATCCATTGAATAATATTGATTCTTGGTTGATGGTTAGCTCTATTTTCTATGCCAAATGTGATAACCATATCTGTTGCTAAATGTCTACCTTTAGCATTTGAAGAATTGCCTCCAAATTCCACCAAAAGGTCTAAGTTTGTTAAAACTCATCCTTAAAAAAAATATTTTGTGTTAAAATCTTCCAATTCTGTGTTACATTCCATTCCTAATATTCATATTGGTCATTCCCAAATGGATATAAGACAACTTTTTGTGCCTTTCACTAGGGCATCTCCCTTGCATCTTACCCAATATGATCAAATTCCAGGATCTACCCTCAAAAGTATCCCATATTTTAGTAGATATGGTTCTATTACTACCATTGAGAACATTAGGAATATATAAAATCTATGTAATATCCATAATATTACTTATTAAAATGTATCTATTAGGTTTTTGTCCTTGTCTTTCAAAGGAAAATTTTTATATTGGTGTGGGACCCTACCTATAAATTCTATTGGCTCATGGAATGAGTTGGGCACTATATTGACTAATAGGTTTGGGGAAAAGAGGGATCACCTATCAATACTTGAGAAATTGACCATAATAAAGAGGGAAGCACATGAATTCATAAAATATTTCAATACTATATTCCAAAAAACTTGGGATAAAATCCCAATTTTTGTAAGGCTAACTGTAAACTATGCATTTTTGTACTTCTTGAAAGCATTGAATAGTAACATTGCCATGATTATTCAATCCATGGGTGGAAAAACATTACCTAATACTTATGAAATATCCATAAATGTTTAGAATTATCTTATATAAGTAGGGAAGATAACTTTTAGACCTCTAATGCCACTTTTCCTTGATTTGCCTTCTCTTAGTCAAAGTGCATTGCCCTCTATAGCCCCTTTGCCTACTCAAGATAGACCTATTCCTACTCCATAAAATGAGATTCATTAAGTCATAATTTTGATTCAAAGTGTTACCAATGAATTGGTTTCTCCCAAAAGGAAACAAGCTCAAGGCTATAGGTTATATCAGTCATATAATCAATTTGGTAGGCAAACAAGTAAGCCACCCTTCCAAAACAATAATCAAGGACAAGGTCAAATTACCCATGTCAAGCCTTACCAAACTTATAATCCCAATACTCCCTCATCCTCTAAATCCTTATTTCCCACTCAAAAAATTTTGGTTTAAGATCATCCCAACTATCCATCCTTTGAACATGGCTAAGAACAGGTGGCTTATGCCAATGAAATTTAAAATCAAAGTATTTCTATATAAGGTGATCAAACATCTCACTTTTAAAAATTTGAGATGATAATGAAATTTGGGATAGATAGAAGATATAATTAGTCTAATTCCACTCTCATGAATCATTTAGAGGTGAATTTTGTGCAATTAATTATGTCGGGAATACAAGCAATCAACATACTAGTGTTGCCTCCAATACTAAGTCTAAAAGGAGGGTTATTGATGAGGTTCAAGGAACCAGTTGGGGAGTCAATCAAGGAAAAAATAAAGGACCTGTTGTGACCCATAAATTATCTTAGATGAGAGGTGAGCATTTTTCAACTCTTAATCCACAATAAAATTATAAAATTCCAAGTTTTAGACTAGGTTCTACAACTCTGCCTCCACACACTACATCACAAAGTGTAACTGTTAAAAAAGAAAATCCAAAAGTAAGTAATACTTCCATTAATGTTTTAGACCAAATGAAAAATATTCATATGAACATATCATTATGGGATTATCTAGTATTACTAGGATATAAAGATATATTGGAAAAGGAATTTCAGGGATTAGGTAGATAAGCTGACTCATTTCGAAGTGAAAATGTGGTTTTGGTCAATGAAACTCAATTTATAGATATTCAAGTAAAAAAATGAGAATACTCCTCTTTTTTACTTATATATAATAATTTGTGACTTCTTGGTTCATAATTATGTCATAGACAGTGGAGTAATCACCTCAGTTATGCCTAAATGCATAGCAGACAAATTAGGTCTCAAATATGAGCTAATAACTAATGGAGTTTTGCAATTAGATGGATCACCAGAAAAACATTAGGGGTTATGAAAGGTTTGAATTTGATCCTTCATGCCTGTCCTACCTTTTAAATTCCTCATGATGTGGTGGTAGCAGATTTACCTCCTTAGTTTACTCTTTGTTTGTCAAGGGATTTCTCTTCTAAGATAGGTGGATATCTAGCAGCCAATTGGTCATACATGGTGTTTAGAATAAAATATGATACCAAAGTGAAGATTTATTTAGAACCCATTCATAGAGATCATTTAGAACCATATTCACTTAAGGTAGTAAATTTCAACTATGCTATCATTGATGAAAAAGAGTTTCACATTAACCAATCCCCATCATCTTCCCTTGAAGGAGTTTTTGACTTGTTCCTAGATTAGTGGGGAGATTACAAATATGAACATGATCCATACAAATTTATTGAATAATATGGTCTAGGAGTTTACTATGTGCATGATAAATACTCTTTCATGCCTAATTTGATGAAATCAAGTGAGGATGTGAACGACATTTGGCAGTTTTTCTTTGATGGATCCAGAAGCAAGATTGGTGTAGGTGGTGGAGTTATGTTGGTTTCACCTTCAAAGGAAATGTATTTTTAAACTTTTAAATTTTATTTCTCTTGTACTCAAAATTTTTCTAAATATTAATCCCTCATTCATGGCTTACAATGGGCAAAGAAAAGAGGTGTCAAAGAATTGTATGTATTTGGTGATAGTGAACTAGTTATCAATCAAGTAAGAGGGAAGAATTTCACTAAGAAATCCTTGATCCAGTCATAAAAACTTAGAGGTTGGGACCTTGTAGAATACTTCAAGGAATTAAACATCACCTCTATTTCAAGAGAAGATAATAAACATGCTGATAGATTGTCATCTATTGGTGCTTAATTTGATGTTCCAAAAGGCATAAGGATAGGAATTAGCCTCATCTGAAGGTGATTATGAGACCTTCTATACTAGACAATGTCACCAACTGGTAGGTTTTTGATAGTGATTAGAAAATATCACTTTTTTTACAAGAATAACCTAAATTCTCTACCAAGAATCAGTCTAAGCTATAGCAGCAATATGGCAACTAGATTGTCTAACTAAATTCTAATAAGCTTCCTAAATTCTTAGTGACTCTTGAGAGCATTTTAAATGAAGATGACCAGATCAAGAATGAAAAATTATGTATGTACACTAAGCATGATAACTATGAAAAGATAGAAATCTTTAAGGATAAGCTACTTATACTTGGGAAGCTATGCACTAGTCAAGAAAAATATGATTTCATTGAATTATACAAGGAGTTTAGTGATATTTTGCATGGGAGTATAGTGATTTGAAGGGTTTTGACCCAATATTGGCTTAACACACCAAATAATTAGATTAAAATTCTAAACCCGTCAAGCAAAGGCAAAGGCCAATCAATCCCAAAATTAAAACTCTCATGAGGAAAGAGCTGACTATATTGATTGAGTCTAGAATAATTTTTTCCTATCAAGCATTCTTCTTGGTTTGCCAATTTAGTCCTTGTTAGAAATAAAAATGGAGAAATTAGGTTGTGTGTTGACTTTATGGAATTTAATAGAGTATATTTGAGGGATCATTATCCTCTCCCTTCTATTGAGAAAATTCTATAGGTTATAGCTGGTAGTGAAAGGTTTTCTCTCCTTGATGGCTATTCTAGATATAATCAATTTTTTATGAATGAAAATGATCAATATAAGATAGAATTTAACACCAAATGGGGCACATATTCTTATAGGAAGATGTCATTTATATTATCAAATACTAGAGCCACTTTTCAATGTGTAATGGATATGGCTTTCTAAGGACTGATCAATGACATTGTGTTGGTTTATTTGGATGATGTGAGAGTTTTTTCCAAAGATGTGAATGACCATTTAAAGTACCTAATATTTTTGAGAGGTGTAGAGAGTTTGGGATCTCCCTAAACCCAAATAAGTGTGTGTTTATTGTTCATGAGGGAAAACTCTTGGGCCACATTGTTTCAAAGAAAGATCTGTCCATTGATCCAGAAAGGGTAAGTGTTATTTCAGCATTATCTTTGCCTAAACACAAAAAGGGTCTACAAAGTTTCTTTGGAAATATTAATTTCATTAGGATATTCATTCCTAATTTTTCTAATATGGTCAAGCCCTTGACCTCCATGTTGAGAAAATATGAGATATTCACCTGGACAAGAAGGATAAAAGAAAATTTTGAGGAGATCAAGCAAGACATTGACCAATATCCTATTCTTGCAAGTCCTAAATTCTCTAAGGACATCAATATGTACTCTTTTGGGAATGAAGAGGTAATTTTTTCCATGCTGACCCAAGCAAATGATGAAAATTTGGAACAACCTATTACCTTCTTTAGTCAAAGTTTAGAAGGCTATGGGGTAAAGTATACATATGTTGAAAAATAAGTGCTTTCAGCAATAAGGATCTTGAAGAAGTTTAAACATATGTTGTCTAGTAATAAACTTCACATTTTTGTACCTCAGCTTG
>JARHVA010005960.1:620000-667500 GCA_037957365.1 Torreya grandis | reverse complement strand
ATAAATGATCAAAACTAATATAAGATACAATATTTTATCGAGCACCTTTATAGAGGAATCTAGATCAAAAAATTAAAAAAAATAGTAATTTAAACTCTTCAGTGATTAGTTTCCCAAGAAATAATATGAGAAAGACTAAATATACTCTATAAACACACTATGCATACAATATGCATCCTCCACAAGATACATATGATCATGTAATATACATTATTATTGGCACACTTATTAGCACTTCATCACAAGGACCTATGATCACATTTGATGTTAGTAATATTGGTATTCATGATTTATATTTTAATGTGTTATTCATATAAGCATGTATTAGTTAGACACCCATACATATTTTCATGATTGATAATGGGTCAAGTGATACCATCTATACAATAACACTTCTTCATTCCTTAGGATATAAAAGATACATCACAACTAACTAAGGGATTCTAAAGATAAAATCATAATACCATAAAAAACATAAACCTACCTATTTAGGTGAGTTTTGTCATATTATCCTTATTTATAAAGAGAAAAATATTCTTTTAAATATTTTAAGGTACCCTTGGATTAAAATTCTCCATGCATTACAATCTACAATGCATTGATGTCTCAATTACATAAACTATAACATATAGATGTAAGATATGACTAACCTCTATATCTAATGGTACATTCTCTTCCTACCCCACCACAATCATAGCTAGTTGATACACCCATACAAGGTCAATATATAGAAACATTTGTTACATCTATGAAAGATCCTTCTAGACACCTAGTTGAGAGTAAATTAGTTGAATATAATGGGCAAAGTACTATTCATATCCCAATATATCATAGAGTTATTTAGGGATCACAAATGCCACCATATCCTATAACATATATTCAATTAGTACCATATAAAATTCAACATATTTCAAAGTGATCATAGGTAGTGATACATTCCCCTACTATATATTGGACCTAAAAATCCCTTGGCCTTTTAAAATTACCCATAATACATGGGATTTTATGAGTAGTGATAGTTATTCTCTTGCACCTGACTTATTATCACATTTTTATATACTTACATATATAACCTTTGGTGAAAAACCTAAGAGAGGGAAACCATTTAAGGTCTACCTTTATCTCCCATGTTTTAGGGGTTTCAACATACATGGACACACATGCACATTTCATCTGATAATTTATTATCAAAAAATAGAGACTCTATTAATAAATTTCACATAAAAAAATAAAAATAATACTCTCAAACATATGATCACACTCACTCATTCCTATAAAATATTATTTCATTACATGAAAGAGTTTTGAATGCTCATATAGTTCATATTAAATTGATACAACTTTCTATTTTGATCTTAAAGAGTTATGCACCTTCACCACCTTCTTCTCTCTTCTCCAAAAATTTCCAAAATAAATTCAATTATTTCCCTAATTTATTCTTATTAACATCCAAAACTTAGGTGGATTTCAATTTTAAGATTGACACCTAACTATCAAAACCTATCAGGTGACTTTTCAAGCTGAATGGTAGTTAGAAAAACTACCACAATGTTAAAATAATTAATATAATAGATATTAAATTTTAACTATAGCTCATATAATACATTTTTCATCACCCCTATAAATTTAATAATCTAAATATTAACACATGTTACCTCATGTAAGGAACAACCTTTCCAATTGACATAGACTCCAAAAATGACAATTCTAGGTAGAATGGTAACTACTAAAAATTATAAAACTTTAATTAAGTGAATAAAAATGATCTAAATTTTGAAACATGGGAATATTAATATATTTTATATAAACACATTAAACTTGGTAACCTAATTCCTACCTAAACGCTACCACAAGGTAATGAACCATTAGGTTATACAGATGCATTTTTTGACTGAGTGACAATCATAAAAACTATCATAACATTTCCAAAAATTATATTATTGAGATAAAATTTAGAACACATAGGATACATTTTATATATATGATACAAATTCAGCATTCCAATTCTTAATGCATCTCTATTGCAAGGTCATTAACCTTTTGATGACTAGACACATGCATGGTCTAAGAGAATGATAGTTTACAAAAACTATCATAGCTTTTTCCAAACTTCTCCCATTGAGTTAAAATTTGAAACACTAATTATTAAAAACATTTTTAACATCAATCTAGATTTTTTAATCCAATTATTATCAAAACTATACCACAAGGTTATGAACCTTTTCCTTAGTGATATAGGCATAGGCTAAAAGAAATAACTACAATTTTTGTGGGGTTTTCCAAATGGTCTAAAATTTGGTACAAATATTTTGAGTTTTATATGATATTAACCCACAAAGTATCATAACCTAATTCCTTTTGAAATATTACTGCAAGTAAGGAAACCTTAAACTAGTGTAATAGTCGATATTCCTTTGTGGTGACTCCAAATGATCTAAAATTTTGTGCATAGGTTTTAAGTTTCAAGTTATATGATCCCACCAAGTTTTAGCATCCAATTATTTTCAAATAATTACTAAAATTAAGTAAATATCCTTCTGGTTTAATAGTTGGCACATGTTCATAATAACTCCAAATGGTCTAAAAAATTGTTACAAATGTTGTGTCATATTCTATAACCTCACAAAATTTAATAATCTAATTCATAATGTAGTTAAAGAACCATTTACAACAAGTTTGTGTGACTTAGAATTCTATGCAAACTGATATAAATAGTCAAAATGTCTCTATGGTTTTTGTGGTAAAGGAATACTTTTGCAACATGATTTCAAGAGGTAAACAAACTCAAAACAACAAGGCCATAACCCAAAAATCAAGTAGAACACATTGCACTCTAATTTTGGTTGATGCAAGATTGCATGAACCTTAGGATGATAATTCATTACACACATGAGATTTATAAAGTTTTGAGCTATTTCTCACATGTATGAGATAAGTAAAAAATCTATTTTTTTGGTCATGAATAAAAGTGACCATGGCATCCAATTCTAACATACCATTAAATCAGCTTCTTTTTGTTCTTCTTACACCATTTATATCTCCTACATGTTGGTTTAAAACCTATTCTCTTATCATTTCTATTATCTCTTCTTCTCCTTTTGGTATTTGACTCACCACAATCTCTCTTTTCTAGTATTTGACCCACCATCATCCATTCTCCTCTTACAAAGGCTTAACCAACTATAATTCAACTCACATGTGGATTGAAATTCACTCTCATTCATATACCACCATTAAGATTCTCTTTCATGCATGTCACTCTCCCATGTGGGTTATAACCCACCATAGACCAACCACCTCATTCTAAATCCATCTTGGATTTGTTCACACCTCATCCAACCAACTATTAGATCACTCACAACATCATATACTATATTTTGTAGTTTCTCACCCATGGATTACGTTTTATTTATCACTCCAAATATTCAACACAATTTAATAAACATACATTAGGGCATCCAAATGGTATTCCATAACATCAATAATAATTTCAAGGATAGTTCTTACCGTCACATCCTCCACTATCTACATTTAAACTTTAATCAATCTTTCCATCTCATCTAGAACATTAAATTCTTATTCACATACTAGGTTTGTCATACACATTAGAAAATCCTCCTTCCAATTGGTGAGCTCAAGAAACTCACTCTCCATACATGCAACAATAGGTTCCTTCACACATACTATGGATGATCTTAAAGTCAACTGTGAACTCTCATCCATCACCATGCTACAAGATTTCTCCATGTTAAGCTTTGGCTTCTCAAATCATTTACCATCATTCAAATACTCATGTAATAGATCTTGTTCTTTAATTGGCTAGAAATGAAACTCCACATGAATATACTCTTGAGAAAAACTATGTTCCCATGATCTAATACTCTCTCTTGTTTCCATTTCAACTTAAAGATACTCAACTAAGAATGGAATATAATCACCAACCAAATCTCTAATGACCTCTTCCATATCAATTTCTTATTTATATTCTTCACTTTGCTTCTCATATAAATGAGCATGCTATAATGAACCACACTTAGTCCTCTTCTTAGCTAATATTTTCATAAACAAACCTACATATTTCAAAAACACATTAGGATAAATAAAATATACATCAAATAACTCATCCACCTATCCAATATGCTTCAAGGACATGTTTTCCAACTCACCTTCAACACTAGCATGCTGATCAATATTTTCACTCTGATAATGGACTACAAATGTCCCATTTTCAAAAATTCTCATGGATATTTTTTGCACCTCAACATCTTTGAGTTTATCTCTTTAACATAGTTGATCATTCATAATCATCCGCTTATGTGCACTTGCTTACACAATCTCTACATCCAATATTTCCACCATGGAAGCCTACAACTCTATATGGCTGCCTTCTTCACTCTCATGCAACTCTACATTACTATAAATTTCATCCACCTAAAACTCTACATGGATTAAATATTCACTCACCCCTATCACTAATTGTTGTCCTCAAACCTTCTACCATAAAAAATAAAGTCAATAAGATCATTGTCATCATGAACTAAGGACATTTTAGAATTTTAAAACTCATAGGACTTCATAATCACTTTCCCATTGTCACATAATGGGTATCCATCTTATGGGTAAATGCATGATAATGGGGGATTAAAAGTGGGTATAAATCGACACTTATTTTTGAAAATTATAGTAGTTAAACTTGGAGAGAATGTTAGAGACACTTAGAGAAATAATTTGACAATGACATAAGAATACAAATTATGTTATTTTAAATGTACTTTCTAAACATATAATTTTTGTAAATACACAAATGATCAAAATGTGCAAAATAGATGGATTTATGATAATGGCATGACCCTTTTTGTGAAAATATAAGGATTCCACATGTGTATGGACATACTTTTTTGAGTAAACAAATGAATTGATATATGAAATTTTAAATATGCATAGATGAAATGCCAAATATTGATCAGGGTGTTGTTTATTAATTTTTTAATAAATATATATTTTTTAAATAACTTTACAAGTCAAGATAGCTATAAAATTGTAATTACAAGTTTAAAAACATAATGTTTTGACATTAACTTCATGAAAATCATTTTTTTCAAATCATAGATAATAATGTGTAGATCAATTAGGTATAAGTTTTATAATATATATATATATATATATATATATATATATATATATATATATAATATACAATGAGGTATGTTGTGTATAAATTTATATATATATATATATATATATATATATATATATATATATATATACACACACAACATACCTCATTGTATATTATATATATATATATATATATATATATATATATATATATATATATATATATATATATATATATATATATATATATATAAAACAATGCTTTACCCTCTACAAACCCATATAATTTTAATAAATAATAAAATCTACCTAATCTTATGTGTTGACAAAGATGAAAAAGACTCTTGAATTTTTTTATAAACTAAGTGGGATACTAAATTTGGAGGGAAAACATGGGAGGAAATATTAAAATATTAAAAAAGGCATACACCCTTTTGAAAACCAAAAACCTCAATAATTATTTTTGCTCATTTTGATTTGTGCATCAAAATAAGGCACACATGTTTTTCAAAGGGTGTGTTTCCCTTATTATTCATGAATTTCTCTTGTTTTACAATGAATTTTACTCATTCATATTGCATTTTAAAAACTTTAAATAGTTTTTGATGTTGAAATCTACAAATAATTCATTGACTTTGTCTTTAGATTACTATAAATTCATCAATTTATACTCTAGATGTGGACTCATCCATGTAAGTGTGGCAGCTAATGGATTATCTCAAGCACTCAAAGTTCTCCTAAGACATAAGACCAAAGTTTGCTCAGTTTTCACACTCTGGAATGCTTAGAATCTCTTCACAGATGTGCTCGATCAACTACAACCTTTACTACCAAGGCCCAACATAGACTTAATAATGACCATTATAGATATACAATACACATTCAAATATGCTTACATAGATGATTCATTGACTGGGATAATGAGTTAGATATACACCCCCCACTAACCAATTTTTGGCCCTTTAAGAGAGATTTGGCTATGAGATAAAATTCATTTACATGTCCCACTCACATTAAGTTAGAGAGAATCCTCTTGGGGTTTATTATAGGACTCATCTATACAAGTGTGGGAGTTGATGTCTCACCTCTATCCCTCACAGTTTTCCTACAACACATGATTAAAGTTTGCTTATTTTATACACTCAGGGGTGCTTGTATTCTCTTAAGGGATGTATTTGATCAACTGTAACTTTCACTTTTGAGGCCTAATAGAGACCAAACAACGGTCCTTATAGCCTAAAAACACCCATTTGGAGGTGCCTGCATATATGGTTCATTGATTGAGATAGCAAGTAAGAATATATGCCCTCACTGACCAATTTTTGGCATTTTAAAAGAGATTTGACTATAAGAGAAACTTTATTGTTGCATCTCACTCACACTAAGTTAGATAGAATTCTCCTAGGATTTCTTAGAAGACTCACATATTTAAGTATGGGAGTTGATAGATCATATATATCCCTCATGGTTATATTGTAATGTGGGACCAAATTTTGCTCAGTTTTCATAGTAAGGGATGCTTAGATTCTCTTCAGGGATATGTCCGATCAACTGTAACCTTCAATCCTGGGGCCTGACAAATACATAATAATGGTTGTTCTATCCTTAAAATTCTTATCTATTGTGATTAAATAGATGGTTATTTATTGGGCTAAATATTAATAATAAACACCCCCCACTGACTAATGTTTGACCTTTTAAGAGAGATTTGGTTATGAGATAAAACTCATTGATGCATCTTACTTGCATTTAGTTAGAGAGAATATTCCCAAAATTTTTTAGAGGAATAATTTGTGCAAGTGTAGGATCAAATGGCTCATCTCTATCCCTCATGATTTTCCTACAATGCTCAATTGACTCAACTTATTTAATAGCTACTCTTCAACAATGTCAACTTTCTCTAGACTTTTACTTGAACAACATTTTCTCATTTTAATCTGATCATGCATGAGATGTCAAATATTTAGTAAAAAAATTTTATAACCATATTTTATCTCTTTAACAATAAAATTACATAATATTAATTTATAATTAGGCCTAATTAACCCTATTTAAGCTTAAAACACCACCTCTAGACATGTGAACCATCTCTAATGGATCTGAAAACACTTCCATCCTCTATAGCATGCTAAAATGATGCAGGAGCATCAACTAAGAAGAAAAATATTATACATATATATATTTTTATAAATAATTTTCATTTTATACAGTAAGGAGGTGTGTTATGCTCGAGTTTTACTTTATGTATAAAGCTTTATAGGTATGGAGAGTCTTGTTCTAGTCTTGAAAATTCTAAGTGAGTTAGAGTCATAATATGTTTTTCCTCTAAAAGTATTTGTATGTAAATTCAAAATTTAAAGGAGAGTTATTCCCTCCAATTTGTATCCAATTTGGTGTATGAAGACACTACAAAGGGAATGTATTGAAAAATCCACTATAAAGGAGGCTAAAAGTCATTATAAGAGGTCATAAGTAAATTTAAGTGGAGATTGGTCATAATCGAAAGATTAAAAAGAATAATGTAATTATGTAAATCTCTCACTTTGAATATGTCCAATGTAGTTAGGACAGTAAATATGCTGAAATGTTCTTAAAACCAAGCTTATAGGGAGTAATTTATATCAATTATCCACAAGGAAGATTCATGCATTAGAGAAGGGAGAATATGATGAATTGGAGAAAGTTTGTAACAAAATAATATGTTTACTAAAATGAGGAGGATCAGACAATTATTTTAGGATTAAGGAGATTATAAATACAATAGAAATATTGAGTGAATAGATAGAGAGAAAACAAATTGAGAATAAATTTGCAGACCTTATGTGGTCTTAAGGAAATAAGGTGTTGTATGGCCTTAAGAAGTTGTATATGCATTGTGAATAAATGATTTCATTTTACTTTATGAAGATATGTTATTGTAATATTTATGTTTATGTTGTTTCTTTGATTGTTAGTTGTTACTAAGATTGTATGAATATTGTGAAGCTTAGAAAGGACAAAATTTGTGCTTGGGAGAAGCCATGAAAAAATAAAGGTGAGTATTTATTTGATTTTTAAGCATATGTAACTTTTTTACATGTTTAAATTAACATATTTTATTTATTTAATGTTTTAAAATGAACAAAGAGGCTTCTAATGTGAAGTTGCAAGTTTAAATTAGGAGAAAGTCGAGTATTTGCAAGGGTTTTAGGTGACAAAATTGAAGTTTACATTGGTTTAAAGGTATATTACATCATGGGAGGATTGGAATGAATTAAAAATATATTTAGGTATGATATTAATGATTTTAAATACCTATATAAATAAAATAATTAAGTTTCAACTTAGAAATAGATTATTGTGTTAAGAAACAAGGTTTTGTGAAAGTGAAAATGACTAAGTTTGAAGAAAATATAAAGAGTTAAGGATTTTTATGAGTTTTCGGGGGTGTAATATGTGTTTTAAGACTATAAAAAATATTTTAGTATTATTTAGACAAAGTATAATTATTAAAAAGTGATTCTTATAGTTCTCAGCCTTGAGGAAACCCTCCTTAGGATTTAATCAGAAAAAATGACTTATCTAAAACGTTAGCCATAGGAAAATTCTAAAATTGTGAGAGAACGTTATTATAAGTATATTTATGGTGTGTAAAAAATTTAAGGTCATTATGAAATTTTTAGGTAATATAAAACCAAAAAACCCAGACCTATAGTCTTACAATAAGGCTAATACACTCATGGGGTAGCACTAAAACTGATATATCTCAAAAATGGATCATAGTTAAGTTATAAAAATTTTAAGAGAGTTAGAGGAGGTATTTACATTTCATTAAAATATATTTTTGTTTCATTTGGATACATATAGAGAGAGATAAAATATAAAAACTTGGTCTAACTCTATTATGACAAAGAGTCTTAAAACCTCAATATGAGCTTTAGGTGATTTTAGAGAAAAATAAAGGTTGTTGAATGTTGTTTATGAATTTAAAATATTTAAATCATATAAAAATATAATATAACCCTTTTGGAAAAAATTAAATGATAAAAATTTGAATAGAAGAAGTGAAGAAGATTAATTAGACCTTTTTGGCCTACTAGCCAAATTGGGATTCAAGGAAATTTGCTTTAGAAGTTTATTTTTATCACTTATATTATTTAGTTATGAATTTTAAGGATTAAATATGTTTATAAATGTTTTTTTTTTAATTATAATAATTGTAGTTGATTTAATAAGCCTTATAATGCTTATAACCCCATAAGTAAAATTTTTGGCCAAGATTTGACATAAAAAGAGTTGTCACAAAGTTGTAGTAGATTGCCTATCACATGTAAATGTAAAATATACATAATTATGAATCACCTAACTTAGATAAAAATTGTATTTTTTTAAATCCACACATGAATTAATAATGATTATTAACCAATAATATATGTAAAGGTTAAATGATCGAAATCGAAAATATAAATAGGTAAAGGAAGATTATTTGTCAAAGAGTATATATGTGTATATGCAAAGTTCTATGTCATAATTCAACATAAAAAATAGGACATATATCAATAAAAAATGTAGACCATAAAATTTACATATAATTTTTTTCCATATAGACATACAATGTGGGCCATATCGAGATATAAAATTTATTATGCCTACAACTAGACCCCTAACACAAAACTAGCTCTCCTAGTCCTCATTGCATCTAAATAAACTGCACTTTGTTGTCATAGATGTAGATCTAGGGGTGTTGGATTATTTAATAGGAGGAGATATTTTCTTCTCAGCATGTGATTCATAAAATATTTGATCCATAACCTCTAAAAATTTTCATATCTACACAACCTATGGAATATAAAATTTAATGCACTAAAATTGTATATTGAAAATGATACATTTTTCATTAACAAAATTTTGTAAAATTATACTAGACTCATTGTATTCCATATAAATGGTTGTCTAGGGATGTGATAATTCATATACACTCATGATGGATAATCTATGGATCATACATATATCATTAGATCTAGATTTGCATACATTTATGTAAATATGATAGAGAATATTATTCCTTAAGATAAAAAACAATTTTATTATGTGTTCTCACTAGTCTCCATCTCTGAATCACAACCTTCTATGGAGAAAGTGGATCCTTAGGGTGCCGATAGCATCCCTCATCATCTATAAAACCAATAAATGAATAATGTGTGAATCTAATGAGCATGATAAAAAATCTATGACTGTAATATATGTCTTAAAACATTGTTTTTGTTCAACGAACAATAAATATACATGAATAAATATGTAATTTGAAAATTTTCAAACATAAGTATAGGGTACACTAGTGCTAATTATTATCTCTATAATAACATTGAGTCCTGTTGAGCTACCCAAAATATCACTAATCATTTACACAAGTAATAAATAAAAAGATTAGTTAGATAAATTAGTCAATTAAGTAAACTCATACTAGGAAATAGACTTAATATTAATTTAACAACATAAAAATACTATATTTAAAATTAAACATGTGTATCGAATACATATGGTGAAGTACATAACTCCAAAATAGGATTACATGTCCTAAGAAGAGTGGGTGAAGGTACTACAACTAGCATAGTGTCTAGCATGCTACTATCATGCAATACTAAAGCATACATAGGTGATGTATTATCTAGCATGCTAGTCTCCTGAGGTCCTAAAGAAACTATAGAAGGAATACACTTATGCATCCTAAGGTACTAAAGGAACTGTATATATAATATAATGAGAAGTAATAGAATCTTGAGATGTTGAATCAATTGTATATGACAAATTATTGGGTACTAATATGATGTACAAAGGTAGGTCTAGTTTCCATAAATGTAGTTTGTATATGTCTCACATAAACAAGAAGTATTGTATACTTCTTCCCATATGATGTGAAATGATGCACAATAATTGTATCATGAGTAAAAGGAGGAGGGATAATAACAACAATATCAATACCACTAAAATAACTCGCACCACTACCACTACCACTGCCACCAATACCACTACCACCAACACCACTATCACCACTATAACTATCACTAATACCACTATTAGATGTCTCACCACCTATAGGCTAAGTATAAGTCTTCAATTCATTCATACCATGGCCAATCACAACTTGTGTCAAACTTTTAACTATCTCAAGAGTGTCCATTAATACACTATGATGCAACATTTTTGGGATAGAAGCATGAGTTATCATCTTTCTATTTATCTAAAATTAGTTAGGATGGATTTTTTCTCACATGAAAATAGGTATATTTAATGAAGACCCACCTCTCCTACCTTAGGAGGCCTTCATATCAAAATAGCTTGGAATTTCTAGCAGCACAAACATAATAAAGTTTTCTCAAAAACTATAATGAAACATCATTATTAGTCCATGGAGGCTCATCAAACATGGTATCCACTACCTATCCCAATTTTTTTAATCCCTCATGAACACACCAATCAAAAATAACATGTTTGTAATTCATTGATGGTGGTTGATTGGTTCCAAGATTAACAAACAAAGCACACACATATTCTTTTGCTATTTTTTATTAACATCTTCATATGATGATTTATCGGAATAAATTTTTTTTAGGACTTCTATTTGATGCAACATGGCATCAAGTTGTGAAATTACATTTCTCACTTCATTAAAAACAATCTTTAGTGTATTTTAAATTGAATTACATGAAGTATCAGCTAAGGAGTGATGCAAACCATTGATAATTATTTGTAATTGTTGACAATTTACATTGTATTATTCATACAATTGAACTTCTTCTTATGAAATATCAAATTATTCATGGTGTTGTTCTACATTTTATTCATGCAATGGCTCCATCATTCAATTTTATATTTAGGATTACATAAATATAAATTTTTAAAGGTAATTCAAGAGAATCTAATACAAATTTAATTTCAAAACCCTACATGTATAAATAAATATAAATACAATTAGAAAAAATTAAATTTAAAAATTAACATACTTGGGATAGAAACCAAAATGTCAAATCTCATTGACGGGACACAAATCCAAAAAACATTGGTTTATGAGAAAATAGAGAGAAACATTGAATGAAACAATATCCAAACCTATAGAATTCAACACAGGTTTTAGAATTTCAATATTAAAAATGAAAAATAAATTAAAATGGTGTACGCCCTTTTAGATTTGTAAGGGACATATGCCCTTTAGGCTTGGGCACAAGCTCGATCCTTGGAATTTTTCTTAAAAATTGCTAAGTTGGGGGATGCCACTTTTTTTATCCCCTACCTTTGTGAATTGGCCCTTATGGTGAATATTATATCACCTCTCCTTTATATATCATGTAAATATATTCACCTTTGGGCAGACCATAGCTTTTATACACCCTGTTATTTTAAAAATTAGAATTAGGCTCTACATATAGAATCTCACATTAATGTTGTCTTCCATAATAACCTAGTCTTTCATGCACTTATGCACATCCATGCTAGTTATTAAAGTATTATTTAGATATTCACAAGATAGCTCCCCATCCTTATTGTCGATATTGGAAATATTATTCTCACCAATGCTCTCAAGCTTCTTCACATGAAAATTTTTCAACCATCCTAAATGTAATCTTAGGTTCACAAATTGACCTAACATCTTTGAAACCATATGTTCCCACTCAAAAAACTTCTTACCTTTCATTTATATTTTTACTTGGAGATCTTTCCAATACATGGTTCAAATTCCACATAATTACTTGCATGCAACCTTCACACTCATGGGGTCAACAACATTAATATCCATAACACATATCTCAATCTCAAATATCCAAGTCATAGGTTTTTTTTGGAATTTATTTTCCACAAAATATAAAAATATCACTAAAATATTTACATTTTTTCTTCACCACAACCTTGGCTAGTCTCTTTCATATATTAGAATATTTTCCTCCAGTTGTTTGGCCTCTTTCTAAAACTTACAGTCTATCTTGTAGAGACATAAACCTCACCATTATAAATTTATAATCTACATCACACATAGATGCAACATAATCACAATGTGAAATATTTCCCATCATGTCCAGTCTCTATTAGAATTCTTGTAGCACCTTTGTCAACTCAACTATCTCACGTGCTCTTCTCTTGTGTACCATATCTTACCATGAATCAATATGATCATATAACCTATAACAGACTCAAAATTGAGACTCTCACAAACTCACTCATAATTTTTAGTACTTAACACACCTACAACCACATATTCAAGCTTATCAATGACTTTCAATCTCTATGTAGACTTCTCTCTCATAACCTACAACACACATTGAGAAATTTAACACAACTTCAAGAATACTGCCTTGATATGATAACACTTGGTATAAAAAATAGATGAGTTATAAACTAATTTTTTCCTTTATCTCTGATGTTTCATGGGTTTCAACATCCATAGACACACATGCACATGTTGTCAAATAATTGACAGATACATAATAGAGACTATATGAATGAATTTCACCCATTAGAGTACAAATCATACTCTTGAACACACACTCACACTAATGCATGCCTCTAAATGTGTATTTCATTACATAAAATATTTTTAGACTTTCATATATCTCCTCCTAAACTAATGCAACTCTCTTTTCTTCTATTGGAGAGTTTTTTTCCTTTACCATCTTATCCTCTCTTTTCCAAAACTTTTTAAAAAACTCCCTTTATTTCCATATTTTATTTCTATTAACATCCCTAACTTCATGTAGTTTATCTTCAAATTCCATTACCTTCACATAACATCCAAAAGTTAGGTAGACTTCATTTATTAATATTAACAACTAATTATTAGGTGATGTTTCAAGATGAACAAAAGTTATAAAAACCACCATAACTTAAATGTCATTAATCTAATTGTTATGAAATTTTAAAAATATCTCATAGAATAAATTTTTAATCCTCCCTATAAATTTTATCATCTAAATCTTAACACTGTTACTTTAGGTAAAGAACAAACTTGCCAAATGATGTTAACTACACATATGACAATTCTATGTAAAATGGAAGTTATTAAAACTTATAAAAATTTCAATTTGTACATCCAAATGATCTAAACATTGAAACATGGAAATATTAATACATTTTATATCAACCCACTATATTTGATATTTGGTAACCTAATTCTTATCACATCTCTACCTCAAGGTAATGAACTGTCAGGCTACACAAATGCATATTATAGCTGAGTGATATCCATAAAAACTATCATAACATCTCGTCCACTTATATATTTGATCTTAAATTTATAAAAACACCTTATAAGATATAATTTATATCATTAATCCAAGTTTGTCATTTCAATTATTAACGTATATCACAAGTTCATTAACCTATAGTTAACTAGATAGATGCATTGTCCCACATAATGATAGTTTACAAAAACAATCATATATTTTACATCACTTATCCAATTGAGATAAAATTTTAAAAATTTCTTCCATCTAGATACCATGTTTTGACACTGCTTCAAATGTGGTTATCCAATTATTTATGTAGATATACCATAAGGTGAAGAACCTTTTATATAGTGAAGTAGGTATAGCCTAAACTAAATAACCATGAGTTTGATATGGTAACTCAAAATGGTCTAAAATTTGGTACACATATTTTAGGTGTCATATGAACCCATAAAATTGTCATCTATTTCCTTCTTTAAAATCACAAAAATTAAGGAAACCTCCTACTAGTGTAACAGTTGATACACCTCTGTAGTGAATCTAAATGATCTAAAAGTATGAAGAGGTTTTAAATGCTAGGTTATGTAATCCCACAAAGTTTCAACATCTAATTCCTTTTTCATGAGTACCAAAAGTAAATAAATGACATATTAGTGTAATATTTGGTACATTTATATAGTAGCTTAAAATGGTCTAAGAATTGGTACATGTAGAGTAGAGTTATGAGACAAGAATAGATCATAAATTAATCAAGAAACCTATAAAATAAGCATAAAAACCTAAATTATCAATCCTAATCCCTCAAGGGGCATTTTTAATTATTTCAAAGAGATAACTAAGAAAGGAATACAATAAAACCTTTCAAGTAGATATTCTCCCTCACAAGTAGTCAAGAAGCATGATTTTCCCTAGATTTAGTGCTCCAAGTCTTTGTCAATGAAGAGTATTATGAACCTCCATTATATCCTAGTACACTAATGGATTAGGCTCACAAGATTTGTTGATTTGTGAAAATAGGTGAAGCTTGTCTATAACAATTTTTGTATAGGAAGGTTGTATAACTGAATCTTTGTGAAGATAATTCTACATAATAAGTTTACACCAAAAGAACTTAAAAATGATGGAATTAGATCACTTATTTATAGTTTTTTAAAAATGCTTGGGATCAATCATGACTATCCATCTTGAGACTAATATGTGTGTCCAGGAACTGATTCAATTTTAGAGGGACAAGCCTTAAATATTCTGATTAATATTTGGAAGAATGGGGCATTGATGAGGAATGAGAGGGATTAATTATAATATTTATCCAATTAATAGCTTATATATTCCACCCCATTGATGATGTCATGGGATGATGCAAAATTAAATGATGAATTTCTACTAATTAGATATTCAACAATTTTTATGGAAGTTTTTTAAGCTCTTGATTTGGTTTAATTTGCTTATGTGACTTTTCTTAATTTTATATAATTCTTTGGAAATATGTTGCATGATTAATCAACCTCATTAGAAATTTCATTTTACTCAGTCTTAATTTGACTAGAGTATACTTATAATAAGGTGTTAGTTGTATATGGGATAAAACCCTAGTTAGGGTATTATGGATATGAAATGACACATGCATGTAATGTGTGTTGTTAAATTAGAAGAATTATATTGTCTAGGAAATCATTTTTCATGGTCAAATTTGACTCAAAATTATTTAATAAAATATAATAATCACATAAAATTCATTTTCCCATTCAGAGATGCATTAACACAAATTGGTACCTATACATGAAAATTTTGAATGATTTAGAGAATTTTAATGATTTTGGTCTAGATTGTGCATTGTCATAGAATATCATTTACATTTAAAATTTTAGCACAATAGTGATAAGAATTATATGTATATATTTTATTCTATTTGAGAAGGTGTAGTGAGATATTTGATCAAAGTAATGTGTTTTCAAAGAATGAAAATGTCACTATAATCAGAAGAAATAAGTCTCATTCCCATTTTCCACTAAATTTTGCATGTGTTATAGTTAATTAGGGTTATAAAAATTCCCCAAATTTTTTTTGGGAGGCCCATGATGCCCCCTTGAAGGGAAGGTGGAAAATTTTGAAATATTTGACAGGTGGGCCCTCGATCAAAAGAAATAATAATCATGTTAATTTTAGTAAAAAAATAGAGCAATTATAATAAAGTGAGAGGAAAAATGGATAAATAGGGACAAAATAATATCCCAAGAGAGATAAAAATGGTTCAAATATAGGCTTAGGGGGTAAAAAATTGAAAAAATTACTATATTTTGACCCCTTGGGGGGTAAGAATAATTCATTTCCACCCCTATCTATAGTAAATTAGAGATATGAGATTTTCATGTGAGAGATCTAAGAAATATGGCTAATATCCTACCCCACCAACACCTTTGAGAGTGCATGAGAGAGTATTAGAGGCCATGGGGGAATGGACCATTAATATATACCTTTTTTTGTATTTAAGTTTTTCATTTATGGAATTTATTATACATAGGAAGTAGGATGTTTGGTGATCCCATCAATTACCCATATTGGCAATCGATAAGTTCACCCATGAAAAATGTAAAAATCACCATTAGATTAATGAATTTACTGACCTTTTGGTAGGATCATACGTATAAATGGTAAATTCGTTAATTTATCAAAAAATTCACAAGTTTGGGCAAAATTTACCAAGTAAATGATGAATTAGAGAATAGTAGTGGGATTTCCCTACACTATGGCATGAATGACCTATAATTTTGTGTGTTCACTAAGAATGGTGAAAACACTCTTTTAAGTAGTAGAATCACCTTATATAATGCAAACATAACTAGAATAAGGAAAGATGTGGCCCATAGTAGATTAATATAGGACTAAAATTAGAAGAAGAGAGGGCCAGGACAATAGATGATTAGTCTATGCCCCAAAATTATAAGACTATAGGTATATTTGATTAAAAAAAGGAAAAATAATTGACTGTGTTCCTTATGTGTTACTTTAAAGAGTGATTCAACATTATTACATCATGAAATCAATGATTGCAAGTTATTCAATGATAAAGGATCTAGACCGATGAGATCATGGGTGCTCTTGAGGCCTTGGATATATACCACCTAGCAGGATTGCCAGTGATTCAAGTAGATAGGGATTACTTATAAACATTGACAGAGAGGTGGCACTCAGAGCCCTTGACCTTTTAGTTGTCGACCAGGGAGGCCATAATGACATTGGAGGATCACATCATAAATTGAAGGTAATGATGCAAGGTATTAAAATTACCTAGATATTGATGAGATGATGGGTTGTTCTAGATGAATTTTTGGGTGTGATCGCAAACTTGGAAGTGGTAGATGGTAGTATTGACATTGATGCACTAGAGTATCTGGTTTGGTCTCTAGCCGATGGAGTAAGAATGACACAAGGGATAGTTATCATAGAGATTATGATATTAATGTCTCTTATCAACAATTTGATGTTTCCATACAAGAGTAAATAGTTATTCCCCCTTGATCTTATAGGGATTATCTATGAGATGTTTGATCACCTAACATGGTTTTCTTGGGGGCTGATCATCTTGACCTAGCTATAAAGACACCTACCTATGATAGCTTATTGGTGTGGTTACAACATAGACTATAACACACTTCTCCAGGTATGGGCCTAGGAGCACATTTTCATTAAGTGTCTAATGGGGATAAGATACCATAAGGGACCTAAGGATCTAGTGGTATTTGGATGGTATATGAGAGGGCTAGGGTTAAAAGTTCATCTAGGGGACTTGAAATATTATTGGTGAGCCATAGATGAGATAGAGGATGGGGAATTCATCTGGTACACCTATATAGAGACAATGGTTTGGATCAAGGATTTCTTCATGATCATTTATATGATCACCCTTACTATATTATAGGTCATCATGATTATCTGGTGGAGTGATACATGTTGAATTGAGTTCAATGTTACTTTGGTATGAAGTAGGATATACCATAGGGTCCACACTACTTTGACCATATAATAAGGGAGATTAGAGAGTAGGGGCCACCAGGAACTAGGATTGAGGTGGTCATGGACTATGATAGGGTTATTCATGTGTTATGGGATAATGCTAGAGGAGTTATAGATGTGTGGGTCATACATACAAATGTAGTGTGGTGCATTGGGTTTAGACTGATCTAATTAATGAGACCACTACTATAGTATCTTGTTTTACATAAAAGGTGGGTCAAGTTGAGAAGAGACTAGGCTTTGACCTTAGGACAAGGATAGGTAAAGGTACTAGGATAGTTATTTACTCCTCATGCCATTCCATTAGAAGTAGTTCATGTTCAGGTATAGTAGGATCCATTAAGTGATATAGAGATGATCGACCTAGATGGACATGATACTAATATGGGAGATGTCCCAAGTGGTGATGAGGTTCATGGGATAGACATGAGAGAGGTTGGGATCTTTGGGATAGGCACATACACTAGTTTAGGAGAAGTAGGGCCCTAAAATATAGGCACATGTATAGGAGAGGTAGGATCCTCTAGCACAAGGAGGTCCACATAAAACCAAATACTCATTGATAGGCTTGAGAGAGAGAGATCACTGCATGCCTTTTAGAGATTTCAATTTTATAGTGTAGTGTGGCTGGGTTATAGGCATAGTTGGCAATAATTTAAGGAGAGACCACTAGGATACAAGGTCTTATTGTAACTAGATGTGTCAAGATTACCACTCTAAGAGGGAAAATAGTGTAGTTGATAAAAGTTCAAATGTAGTTGGCTACAAGAGACATGGAACTAATGATAGTAGTTAGTGAGTAATATTTTTCTCAAGTAGAGAGGGAGAAAATGGCCTCCCAAATAGAGAGGTTGATAGAGGAGAGGTATGAGGCTTGGTGAAATGGGACAAATAGTGGTTTGAGAGTATGTAGGTCCTTGGATGATGTGATTTTGGGCAAGGGTGATGTATTTCATGCAAAGGATGGTGTTCTACATTCCAAAGATGAGATAGCCTACTGTAGGTGGGTATATGAGGTGATAATTATTGTGGAGAGGAGGGTGGCATCCTATAGGGAGTACACATGATCGTAGTGGACTAGCTGGACCTCTAGGTCTAGACATGATACTGAGTCAAATTAGTTAGTTACTCATCCAACATCATAATGGATATTCATGGGGCCTCCATCATTGTCACTAGCTTTAGGGATGGGTTAGAGATTTCATCAGAGTCCACCTAGGGATGGATATGATCAGAGCTAATTTTGTAGCTCTTCTATTTTATATTATGAGATGTATAGATATTCTCACAATGTATAAAAAAATGATTTTGAGACATATATATGACATTCATTTTTAGATAATTATTATTTGTACATGGAAATTTAATATTCTTTTATTGTCACATGGTGTTTACATTTATGTTTCTCTTATTATGATATGTTGAGATAAGCTAGTTTTAGGAGATGCACTTACTTAGTTATTATATACATATGGATGTATTTATGGTTATGTGTCATGTATGACTAGATGGTATAAGATAATTTAGGATATGCACGTACCAAATAAATCATAAAAATAGTCATCTAGACTCAATGTGTATGCCAGGAGATGCATATCCTACATAGAGTCTTATTTCTTTCCAATGTTTGCTTAGGATATATCTTGTTTAGGTATTAGATATGTAGGATGGTTTGTTTAGAGATGATCTTCAGCTCTACATTTACTGTTGGACTTTAGAGCACTTAGTTTTTACATTATCAAGTATAAATTATACATTATAAATATTAATAACTGATAATAACATTGTATTTATTTTTACAATTGACTAGTTTAAAGGTAAATATTTATAACTAAGGAGAATGATAAAAACTATCAAAATTAAAGTTTCAACTATTTACATTTAAACACAAAAATAAATTAAATAAAAAACAAAATACAAAAATGCAATCTAGCTTAAAATAAAGATATGAATGATCAAGAATTAAGTAGGTACAAAAATGTATTTAAAACACAAAACTAGCAACAATAAAATAAGAATAGATTGTTAGATAACATATTTAAAAGATATGAATAAGAAATATCCACGTGCATTAACAATGTGTACTTTGAAAACTTACTAATAATAAAAAAAATTAAATACAAATGTAAACAATTTAAGCAAAAGAAAAGGCTAGACTCAAAATGTTTATGAAATGTATTCAAACAGAACAAAAAATAATATAATGAACAAGACAAAATAATAAAATAAAAGACAAGAAAAAAGGCACAAAAAAACACCTAGAAAATAAAGAAAGACAATTAAACAACAATAAGGAGAATTGAAAAGCACAATAAAACACCAAGAAACAAATTTAAAAAAAAAAACACCAATAAAAATGAATGAATAACAAAACAATAATAGACAAAATAAAAACACAATAAAACATAAATATATACTAATGAACAAACAACAAAACACCAACAAAAGTAAATAAAGAGGTAAAAATGTACCACAAAATAACAATAAATCCCAAATAAATACACACAAACAATGGTTAATCTTGATGTTAGTGTACATCGAAAACAAATTGTTCATGCACATATAATAGAAGCAATAAACTCTGTGATAGGGTGACCCCTAAGCTAATGATACCAACACAAAAAAATAAGAAAAATTGACACAAAGTTTCCCCCAGATGATAGGGAAACAAAGACACAAAAAACACAAATTGACCTTAGGCTATAGGAGGAAATATAAAAAATAAAAAAATATGGGAAGAGAATAAAAGGAAGGTGTATCCATGCTAACTCCAGATGCATAAGGCAAGTGGCCATTGCCTACATAGTTCTATAGACATAAGATCCAACATAACCTTTAGGCCAAATGTAGTTTTACCAAGATATGGGATGGAATAAAAATTATGATAATAAATAAATGATCAATGTGTAGAGGAATATGGGAATCATATCACAAAATAATGAGTACATTAAAAAGAGAGTATGGTTTAGGTTGAAACCACACTAAGAATAAAAGAGACAAGTATGCACAAATCAATTGAATTGGAAATTTAGAGTGTCTACTACATCTAAGGTTGAGAAAGAGAAAAAGCTCATAAAATAGTGATATTGTAAGAAAAACCAAGAGTGCAAGAATGGGTCTTGTTCAAATGAACAATGCACACAAATATTTAACAAAACGGTGAGAGCATGGCTCTATTTGATCACAAAATAGCGAGAGCATTTAGGATCAAAATAAATAAAGGTATAATGCAAATGTTTTTGGTCTTTTTCCATATTAGTTTATAATTTATTTGTGTTTTTGGGATAAGTAACAGAAACATAATATGAATAAAGGGTATAGGGAACTATTTATTAGAGGAGATGCATTTTTGAAAGTAATATTTCAAACAATAGCTAATCTAACTACAATAGGGATTGTGAATATAAACAATGGTACATAAAACCACTTAGTTGAGGAGTTGTAGTCCATAGGTGAGTAACAACTAAACCAACTATAATGGTATAGTGATCATGTCAAGGAAATAAGGTGTACCCAATAGTATAAAAAATAAAATAGTACATAGTAGCAAAGAAACCCAAGGAGCCATTCAGCAAGAAAAAACCATGTACTAACATATCCTTGTTCACTTATCTATAAAAAAGGTTGAAAATATTGATATAACTAAACTTATTCATAGAATGAGCATTGACCATGTCTAGAATGCCTTGAATCATAATCAAGATCATAATTGGTTATTAGGTATAACAGTCTAGGTTACAATAGTCCGTAATGAACATATAATTGGTTCAGTGGAATATAAATGATCCAAGTTATAATGGTTCAGGGTTATAATGATCTAAAATAAAATTTTATAGGTTTACAATAGTCCATAATGAAATGATATAGAATGTTACAATGGTCCAGAGTATAATGGTGTAATAAATGACTTCAACACAAGTTTCACCCAAGTAAGGGCCCATGTAGACAATAGTTCATAGAATTTTGTCAAGTATAAAACCGATTGAGGTGTACTATATAAAACCAATTAAGGTGTACAATATTTATAGGTTCTGGGAGATCTTCACCATTTGGAGTAGCCAATCTATATGCCTTCGATCATAGTTTGCTCTAACCACATATGGACCCAAGTAATTATGTTAAAGCTAACCTTTCTTTTTGAATTTAGAATTTGTGTTATTTTGGTTTTATTTCAATAATAAGTCACCAAATTAAAAATATCAAGGGAGAATGTGCTTATTATATCTATGATGCAATCTATTTTGATACTCTCAAATTATGCAGTGCAGCCAAACACTTGACATCAAGTAGTTCTATATCTTATAACCTAGAAAATCTATAATCCTCATCATCCATAATGTTCTCTAAATAAATCCACAATGAAGGTATATTGACCTTGACTAAGATAATAGTCTATGTGCCATAAACCAGGGAATACATAGTGGATCCTATGGGAGTGTGATGACTAGTGCAATAGGCCCAGAGGGTAGGAAAAATTTGGAAGTGTCAATTACATCTAGTGTTATTGATAATATTCTTTAAGATTGTAATAATGGTCTTATTATATTCCTCATATTGACTATTACCTTGTGGGTTATATGGTGCGGATGTTTTATGATTAATTTTGAACATGGTGTAAAGAGATCTACATCTTTATTCACAAATGATCCACCATTATCATATATAATAAGGGTTAGGATACCATATCAATAGATGATATGGTAATTGATAAATTTTGTAATTTGCTTCCTAATGATTTAAGTGAGAGGAATGTCCTCAATCCACTTATTAAAATACTTGATATCAATTAAAATTTGTTTATGGCCATCATAAAAGGTTGGATTTATTTTCTCACTGAGATTGAGACCTCATGTAGAGAATGACCATGGTGTTGTGATTATTTCTAGTGGAAAGGAAGGCGTATGTATCAAATTACCATGCTACTAAAAAGTAACACACTTCCTGACATAATTACATGTGTCTATTTCCATCTTGGACTAATAGTACCATCTTCTAAGGAGCTTCTTAGCAAAGACTATGCCACTAGTGTCAGCCCCACACATACCTTTGTGAACCTTCTTGAATGCTTAGATTTTCTTGAAGATAAATAAAGAATAAAAATTCCATCATATCCCTTATGATGAAGTGTATTTTCAATGAGGGTGTAACAGGAAAATCTATGAAGGAAGGTTTTTTGGCTATTATGTGAAAGGTTAAGGGGAAAAACCTAGTCATAGAAATAATTATAAATGTCTTGGAACCAAGGTAGTTCAGGTAGGAGATTGGGACCAATAATTATGCCTACCCTTTCTGAATCCCTCAATATGTGATCAAGTTGTAGAATATTATTGATGATAAACTAATACTTTTTGACACTACCAATAATTTGTACCATGGACCTAATTGTATTCATTGCATTGGCTGATCTATTATTGGCTCATGTCACCTATTCAAACTATAGAAACTTGAAGTAGGAATTAAGACTATCCATAATGTGCTTATATGGTATACTCTTGTCATCTTGATTCTAATATTGGTATGTGGTTGGATTAATAATCAATTCAAGATCTCCATAGACCACCAAGTGTTGAATATCACATTGTATTTCAAGATGAAGTGCTGAAATAAGAGCTTCATATTTGACCATATTGTTAGTGCAATTAAAGTTGATATGAAAAGCCTTGGGAATGAGATCCCCTTGCACTATGTGTAATAAAATACAATATATAGAGACATGAGATGTAAAGAATCCATAAAAATTACCACTTACACTCTTCAGGTCCATGTGCCACTTCTTTTATTACCATGATAGAATCATATGGAAAATCAAATGTGAGTGGTTGAGTATTTACAATAAGAGCCTCTACAAGCTGATCTACAATGACCTAACCCTTGATAGAATATTTTTTTGATACTTAACATAAAATTCAATTAAGATCATGACCCATTTATCCGTTTGACCTATCAAAGTTGCCTTAATTAATAAATACTTTAGAGGGTTCACTGTAGCAATAATAATAGTTTTGTTGTTCAACATGTAGTGTCACAATTTTTGGGAAGCAAAAACCATTTCTAAATAATCCTTATCAATAAGATTATGATTATGCTCATATGATGAAAGCATTAAGATCAAATAATAGATATCATGCTCTTTTCCTTGTTCATCATGTTGCACCAAGATTTCCCCTAATGTATGTTCTATGGTTGAAATATAAAGAAATAATAGCTATCTAGGTTTTGGTGATCTCAAAACTGGTGGGTTGATCAAGTATGCTTTTATATTTGAAAATTCTTTTTGACACTCTAAATCCCATTGAAAAGTAAGCCCCTTATCCAATAAGTGCATGAAAGGATGACACTTATCTGCCATATATGAAATAAACTTGTGAATAGATTAAATTTTACCCTATAATCTGTAGAGATATTTTAAATTAGAAGGTGGAGTCATCTCCATGATATCCTTAACCTTAGTATGATCCACTTATATCCCTCTTTTTGATAAAATAAACCCCTACAATTTTCTTGAAGTGATGCCAAAGACACACTTCTTAAGATTTAGATGAACCTTATATTCATGAAGTCTCTCAAAGATTGTTTGTAGAACATCAAGATTTTTGACACATTCTTAATTTGGTTAGAATATCATCAACATAGTACTCAATAATATCATGCTAACAAGTTTCCCCAGCATTCTTCAAGACAAAAGGCATGAATGTATAACATAATGTTCCCCATATTGTGGTGAATTTAGTTTTGTGTTAATCCTCTAAGGATATCTTAATCTGATTGTATCTTGATAAGCCATCCATGGGGGATAACATCTCATACCCAAAGGTTAAATCAATAATCATGTTGATGTTGGCTAGAGGGAAATCATCTTTAGGGCATGCTTTATTAATGTCTCTGAAATCAATACATAAGAAAATGCCCTATGACTTTTTGCTGACTTGAACTATGTTTGATATCCATTTGGAATAGTCTAATTGGTAGATGAAGTCAACTCCAAATAGTTTTTTCATCTCTATTTTTACAAAAATATAAATGTGTTGATGCATCTTTATCAATTTTTTTTTGACTAGTTTGAAATCTAAATGTACCACAAGGTGATGCAAGTCAAAGTAGGGTCCATGCCTAGCATGTCTAAATAATCCCATGAAAAAATGTCAATAAAATCCCTTACAATGGTGAAAATATAGTCACAATCTTCATGGTTGATGGATTCTCCTAAATAGATAATTTTGGGATCATCATAAGTTCTCAAGTTCAATTCAATGGTGTTCTCTATGAGTAGTGTAAATAGGTTCACTTTAATCATGTTGGATCCATATGGGGATTTAGAAGGTTTAGGTCTTCCATAAGACTAAGGAGACTTGGGTAATTTTACAATATGAAAGGCATCTTTGAGATGGTACCTGTAAATGCTTGCATCCCCAATAGTGACCTATTCTGTGATTGATGTGGGGAATGTATTGGTCGAATTTGAAGTAAGATCACATGGGTCGATACAATTAGACTTAGGTGGATACAAAAATATTTCTTTGTTTATCTTTTCTATAAATTTAGAACTAGGGAAATAGTTATAATTGAAAATTATCCACTAAGTGTTTATAATATTGGTAGGGTTGTAAATCAACATGAATGGTAACTTCAATTCCAACATGGGGGAACTTGAGGCATTGGTGCAAGGTAAATGGGATAGCCTATAATTTATGGATTTGAGGATGACCAAGAAGTATGTTATATAGCAATTCAATGTCCATGACATAACATAGAGTATAATAGGGAATAGACCCAATAATTATTAGCAAACAAATAGTTCCAAAAAATTCCCTTTCGACATTGTCATAAGATTTGATCATGATTATCTTAGGCATGGATGTTCTTATCAATGTAACCCAATAATTGTATCAACTTGAGAGACACTATGTTTAACATTGAACCATTATCTCTAATGACCTACTTGATCTTATGGCTTTCTATATTGACCTCAATGTAAAAGGGGTTATTGTAGCTTGGACAAGGGAAGTCATATCTCTATAATCAAATGTAACTTTTTGGATCGGATATAAGTTGATTATAAGTGTCTAAAGTTGGTTTGGGTTGATGTCCTTGGGAATAATGGACCATTAAAGTAAGTCATTCAGTATAGTTATATGGACTTCTAACATATTCAAAAGATATGGGATAGAAATTTGTGCATGGGTTTTACTTAGTTGGTCCTAAATGCTATATGGATTCTTGATGGAGGAATGACAGGGTTTGTCCTTAGATAATATAAGTTTAAGATTTGGATTAAAAGGTATAGCGTTTATATTTGGTCTAGAATTAGAAAAAGGCAAAGGACCTTGGAAAATTACTCATGAGCGTCTAGTTGGGATTATATAATCTATAATAAAAAAGGATCCATTATAATTAGAAGAAGGAAAAGTGACTTGGAATTTGATTCACAAGTGTCTAGTTGTGATTGCACAATTTTGAGTTAGCACAGAGTCATTATAATTGGAGGAAGATGATGGAAGTCAAGAGATAGTAACTTGCATAAATGAAGGCATAATTCAATTTATTCAACATGAAGTGGAATTACTTGAGGAAGAGGGTGTTAACCCTATAATAAGGGGTCCAATACTTTGAGAAGCATCATATGGTTCATATTTTTTAATACTAATGGTCATAATGTGATTTGAAAAAAACATGTCCCATAATGTTATAATAATCATAAGGAATATTTTTGTTACCTAAGTTTTTAGTTTGGAGATTATGATTATGTTGATTAGGCTTCTCACTTTGATTCTATTGATGTTGGACTTGACCTTGATGTTGATTTTTGCTTTGATGCACTTGGTTATGTTTTATAAATGGATCCTTATATATACCCATGTCCTGATTTGTGTTCTGTATTGTTTGCTTTACTTCAATTTCACCACTTTTGATTAAGTCCTCAATAATATGCCTTAATTGTATGCATTTATAAATGGCATGGAAAATAACTTGATGGAAATTACAAAAATCATCTTCCTGATATTAAAAAGGTTTGGGTTGATCTTATGGGAATGAATTTTTTATAGGACACAATCAAATTGGCTACTACTAGTTTCTAGAACACTGCCTCAACAAGCTCTCCTAGTTTATTGAATACTCTATACTTATTAAATTCCCTTCATGGAGGATCTCATTACAAAGTGTTTAATGGATTGGGTGGGTATGGTTTCACATTTGGATATGGTGGATCCTGCACCATTTGCATGTGTCTGGATTCTGTTACTCTATTTCCCACCATGTTCTTGCTTTTGTTAAAAAAATTTGGTTTCTTTGTAGTAGTAGTCTAAACATGTTGTTGGCTTTGATTATATATTTGACATTATGGATAAATCTTTACAATTCCATTGGTATTGAGTGTCTTCTCAAATTTTACACCTTTTTCAATGATCTCCACAAATGTGTTGACATAAGAGAGTCATAAATTATGAACCACCTTAGGGTGTTGGTTTTGTGTAAAAATATCAACCAACTATTTATCTAGCAAGTTGTGTTGAAAATGTCTAGCTAATTCTCTCCATCACTTTAAGTATGTTGCTAATCTTTCACCATTCCTTTATTTTGTGTTTCACAAGTCAACCACTATTAACTTGTTATCAATGTTGTAATAGAAATGGTTGACAAACATTTTTGATAAATCATTCCAATATGTCATTGATCTCTTAGGTAATTTAAGGAGTCAATATAGAGCTTGTCCAACTAACTACATGGAAAAAAGTGAAGTAGATAAACACTTTTATAAGCTACCCCTTATAAAAATATAAAAAGTCTTGGATATGATCTCAAGAGTCACCCTTCCCTTTATATTTATCAAATTTGGGAGCCTCAAAATAAGGTGGAAAGGGGACTTGGATAATGCTTAATTAAAATGGACATGGGAATATCTCATCAAACTTATACTTCTTGATTTGGTTTCCTATCTTAAGCCCTAAAACTATCTCCTTGATCAAATTTCACTCCTACATGTTTGGTGCATTGGTTGGTGGAATATAATTTTGTTGGGGTAGAATGTGCCCCTGGGTGGTCTTGGAAGAGATATGAAACCTATGTCTAGTATTTTGGTTTTGGTTTAGTGTTTAATTTGATTAAGTTTTTCATTGACTCATAGGTGGTTGATATGAAGTCCTAGGAATTTGTTGTTGTGTCCTATATGAATACTATAGGATTTAGGGTGTCATTTAATGGTTCATCAAAGTATTCATTGGTAGAGATGAACTTGCTAAAGTTTTTATCCCAATACCCCCAATATATGAAGAGTATTTCATTCTTTGTGATTACAAAAGGGAGAGATTCTCCTAATGGTTAAAAAATGTATGCTCTGTGTCAGATGAAACATGTTATAAAGCATCTAAATGTTCATTTCATTTAGAAGCAACTCTAGGAACTATTGTATATGTAGGATAAACTTGGGTATGTTATTTTTTGTTTAACATATGTTTGTGCTCTTTAGAAGTGGTATTATCAATTAATTTTGCATCTAACAAGGCTACTAGGTCTATGACAAGCTGGTCTATGCACCACTGACTGATTTTATGAATCTTAGTAGAAAGATCCTGATCATTTGGAGTAGAATCTATAAGTTTTTATTTCCCCTTGCTAGAAAAAGAAACTTTGGATTTGTGACATAAGTGAGAGGTTTGTTTTGTTATTTCTCCTTTTCTCTAACAAGTGTGTCCAATTATTCCATTGAGAAATCTAGTGGCAATATTACACTTGATTCTATCAACATTAAAAGTGAGTCATATTTGTATTCTAAAGTTTAGTGTTCATAATAACCTTTTTTAGATCCTACTATAGTTAGGATATCATCCAACACAATGGAGTGTTCTTCTCTATCATAAAAATGCTCTTCTTTGTAACTAGGGCCATAAGATACCCCACTATGATTATACCTTTTTGTCATGTTTGAAGATGGTTTTTATACATTTTCTAAGATGTGGAATGTGTTTTAAAAATGTTTAAAATCTATTTTAGGCTCTTTAATAAAATAAAGACAAAGTAAAATAAAAATATAATAAAAGGAAATGGAATAGTGCCACACAATTGGAAGAAAGAGGCTATGAAATTACTCAACCTTGGTTGGTGAAAATCATCAATTAAAATAGGGTAAAATAATATTTTGAACTTAGGTTGAAAGTTGGCACACAAAAATCTAAGTTGAAAGTAAGCTAATGTTGTAAAAGGCTAGGCACAAATGTGGTGATTTGTGGCTACATAATCTATAAGAATAATTTTTTGATCAAAAAAATAAAACATGGGATAAGAAGCTCAAGATGTGAACTAACACAAGAAATAGTAAGTATAAATCCAAGAATAAATAGGCAACAAAACTATGCCACATGGAAAATAAGGTAAAATGGTCTAGGAAATTAGAGTGTGTGTGAACACAAAATAATATAAGTTCACAATAAGAATGGAATGAGATAAGAGTCTAGGCAAAAAATGTCCCTCAATCTAAATGAAAATGTCATCCAAGTTACTCAAAACAAACGTGAAAGGTAAAGTCAATAGAATTTGGATTAGAACATAGAAATACAAGATTTTGAATTTGGATTAAAAAAATAAGGACATGTATATTTAAAAAGTGATGAATGGTTCTAGACTCACAAAAGTAGTGTAACAAATTTCTTTCAGAAATAGAAACACAATGATGTGATTTGAATTTTGAAGAAGGCAAAAAGTGATTTGGATTTAACCATTGTAATCCTTATTTATTTAAAAGAAATGGGTGTAAAAAAAGTGTCTAGTTTTTGAAATGTTTCTAGTTCAAAGATAGGTTTTTAGACTCAAAATACCATGTTAATAAACAAGAAAAATAAAAACACCAAGGTGAATGTCTTATCCTAGCAAACTAACAAGGTGACTTCATACTTTTGGATTATGTCTATATACTCCTTGAAAGGAAAAAAATTTAAAATATAATAAAATTAGATGCGCATGAAAATTATGTTTTTTAGGCCCCCTCTTCTATCAAGATATTGTATGGTGACATGTAACTTTGAGCTACTCACCATGCACCAATAGTATTCCATGGCAAGTAGGGTTGTTATAAAAACTATCAATTTTCATATGTTTTAAATGATCCCATATGTGTGATTAAAACTAAAAAACAATGTGTCATTTTGACACGTATTAAACACCTTGTTATGAAAAGCTATTGTGATTTTCACAACTACTGCATCCATCAATTATTTAGTGTAGTCCAATGTTTGAGTTAAACCTATGTTCTAAGGTAGTATCTTACTAACAGATCTTGTTTAATTTCTCAAACAAGCACCACAACAAGTTGACCTCAATTTATATACCCTTACCATGGAGTGAGGTTGACATGATGTTAGGATATGAATTCATGGGTCAATGTTTCCCTAGAGAACCTATGGGGAGGAAATGAACTTTTACCCACAAGAGAAGATGCAAGAAATAATAAATTATAGGACTTTGGGGTTGTTTTGGGATCACCCAAATCACTTATATTTTGGGGAAGTATTTATCAAATTTCCTTCCATGCCTTTACAAAGTGACAAAAAGCAATAAGTGAAGCATTTTTGGATCATCCAGGTTCCTTAAAAGGGATGGGGTAGAACATACATGCTATAATTGTTTTATGAAACAAACACACAATAAAAATAAAAAAGAAAAAAGATCTTATGAACACTTAACTAAAGTTTGATTTCATTTTACAACACCAAAATGAGATATATAGTGAAATTTACTTTTGATTATTTGTAAAATTTAAACTAAGTGTATTAACACATGGAAAACATAGTTTTAGAAGTCAAAATAGGGGTGTATGATTGTCAAATAAGATTGAAACTTGATGTTTTTGCTCATTTTTTTTACCTAGGTCAATTTTGCCATTCTGAAAAGTATTTTCATCATTCCACAATGTGATTTCAATATTTTTTAGGATGATTCCATTGAAAGACAGATATATAAAAGACACTATTTAGTGATTTCATTGATTATAGGGTGATATTATTGATTAGCAGGACATTTACACTGATGTGTAGGGTGATCCTACTAAAATGATTAAAATGAGAGAAAATAAAAGAAACAAAGTAGTTACAATTTTTTGGTCCTAGGCAAAATTGTCATTTTACAAGTTAAACCTACCAATCTCCAAGTCAATTTTGTCATTCTCTATAAAACACAAACATAGATTAAAAAAATAGAAAAATCAATTTCACCACTCACATGGGTGATTTAATTATTTCTTAGGTTGATTCTACCACTCCATAGGTCATTATCACTGATGTTCAGGTCAATTTCACCATTTTATAGGTCAAATTCATCAATTGGTCTAGACATCACAAAAACATAAAATGAGAAAAAAAGAAGTGCAAAATAGCCTCAAAAGAGGGTCTAAATGCAAAATTAGAAGGATCAAGAGATGTGTGATCCCTTTGGGTGTACCAAAATGTAGACTAGGATTATGAGACAAGGCTAGATCATGTGTTATTTAAGAAAACTATAAAATAATCATAAAGACTTAACTTATCATGCCTACTCCCTCAAGGGGCATTACTAATGACTTGAAAGAGATAATTAAGAAATGAATACAATCAAAAAATTTAAGTATATATTCTCCCTCATAAGAAGTAAGCATGATTTTACCCAGATTTGGTGCTCCAAGTCTTTATTAATGAAGAGGAGCATGACCCTCCATCATATCCTATTATACCAATGGATTAGGATCACAATATTTGGTAATTTGTGTAAATAGGTGAAGCTTGTCTATAACAATTTATACATAGTAAGTTTGTATAACTGAAGCTTTGTGAAGATAATTATGCATAATAAATTTACATAAAAAGAGATTAAAATTGATGGCATTGGATAATGTATTTATAGCTTTATAAAAATATCTAAGATCAACCATGACCATCCATCTTGAGATAAATATGTGTGGCTATGAACTGATTCAATTTTGGAGGGACAAACCATAAACATTCACATTAATATTTGGAAGAATGGGGCATTGATGAGGCATGGGAGGGATTAATTATGATATTTATCCCATTAATGGATTATGGATGCCACCCCATTAATTATTTCATGGGATGATGCATAATTTAACAATGAATGTCTAGTAATTAGATATTAAAGAACTTTTATGGAATGTTTGCTTAATCTCTTGATTTGGTTTAATTTATTTAAGTGGCTTTGCTTAATTTTCTATAATTCCTTGAAAATTTGTTACATGCTCAATTAACTTATTCAAAATTTTCATTTTATCGAGTCATAATTTTACTGGAGTATAGTTAGAATAAGGTGTCAGTTGCATATGGGACAATTCCCCAATTAGTGTATTATGGATGTGAAATAACCATACATGTAATGTGCTCTATTGAATTAAAAAAAATAGTGCTCTAGGATGTCATTTTGTGTGGTCAAAATTTTAATCTAAATGATTTAATAAAATATAATAATAACATAAAATGCATTGCCCCATATAGGGATACATTATCACAAATTGACACATGTACATGAAAAGTTTGAATGATTTAGAGCATTTTAGTGATTTTGTTCCAAATTATGCATTGTCATAGAATATCATTTAAATTAAAAATTTAATAATAATAGTTATAGGAATTATATTTATATATAAAATATGTTTTAATTTTCATATTGTATGACCTCACAAAATTTCATCACTTTAATTCATATCAAAATTGAAAAAACATTTACGACAAGTTTATATGACTTAATAGTCTCTGTAGACTGATGGAAATAGTTAAAAGGTCTCTATGATTTCCATGATAAAGGATTAATTTTTAACATCATTATAAGAGGTAAAAAAGATAACACAAATAAGGCCACAACCAAAAAATCAAAGAAAACACACCACACTTAGGTTTTGGTTGACGTAATATTGCATAAACCCTATGATACTCCTGCACCAACCTTATCTCACAATAGGTGACCCTTACACTATTAAATATAATAACTCCCCATGGTCCTCCATTTTATTTTATCATCAATTAAAATTTAAAAATAATAATATATTGCAAAAAATTAAAATATTTATATAGTAAAAAAATGGGACTTGGGCATGACATGATTTGATATATTGCATTATTTTCATACATTATTTATCACATGTTTGATAGATGGAATGCTATTTTTATAAACACAAAATTTTTATTATATATTAGTGTATTGTAATACATGCATGATACATATGGAAACATAGATGTTTGACTTTCCTCTACCCGGTGGTCATGCTAATACCAGTGGCATCTTATTCTATAGATTTCAATATTACATGTTATATATGTTTATTATATCTTTGCCATGTTGAGATATGTATATTACTTACACGTCTTGTTATTTAATAATATATTACATAGTGCTACATGGATATGTTATTATAATAAGATGTGACATTGATACATATGGATGGTTTAGAGTATTATTTAGTTTGTTTTATGCTACATCTATGTTGTTATGCTTCTACATTATAGTTTAATTATTACTTATCTATTGTGTGTAGTTTTTAGGACTATCTGATGAGACATATTTATCTCCCTTATTTTTCACTTATTTATATCCCTTTTATATGACCCTTAACATTGTTTTATGTGATATATTTTATGTCCTTTAATTTTGAAATTTTTATGTCCCTTGTCTGTGGCCCTTATCCTTGTCCATTGTGACATCTTTATTTCCATTATATGCAGCCCTTGGCCTTATCTATGACATTAACTCTTGAGTTTTTTTTAAGAATTTTTCACTTATTTATATTACTAAGATGGAGTGGTTCCCTGATACTTATAATTCACCTTTACTACATATTCTTATTTAGTTATATTTTAGTGATGATTAATGATGTGTGATTCACTTATACATCTATCTACACATGACAATTATATTTATTATATAAAAAAATTAGACATGCATGCTTTGATTAACACACATTAATATGATGACATACTCTCTACATGGTCATATGATTTTACATGATGATATTTTTATATAATATATGACATAATTAAATACTTTTTGGATATGAGTAACATAAAAACATATACCTCATTTCAAAAGGGGGGAATTATGGTGGGCTTGTAGAAGCAACATAAGCCTCCATGAACAAAACATTAGATCAGAGTACAAATTTTAGAGATTCATAATGGTTTAAATATTTATATGAATATAGATTAAATGACATATATTGGAACATTGGTTTATATTATGAAGGTATATGTCATGCATATGCAATTATTTTACATAAACTTAAGTACAAATTCATGCATGGATGAGTACATATGTACATGCATATCTACATAGTTTTAAAGAATGATAATTAAAATTTTCCACATACATATACATTTGAGATACAAGTTATCAGATTCAACATATAGATGCATATCATTTTATATAAATTGTTACATATTTAAGGGGCATGATACTAGTTCATACACACATGAAAATATAGTTTACAATTTAAATGGTAAATGTTCATTACTCCACTTCATAGTTTTTGACATTGAGGTCATGATGAAAGGCATGGACATTTTTCATTCTCTTTCTATCATATGCCTTTCTAGGGTGATTTAACTTGAGTAAAAATATACAATTAAATCTAAGGTAATGATGGATGCATGAACATTGTTAATTATCACTCAATCATGCATTTGTTTTAGGTATATTAAACCTTATTTAATTCTAATGAAACTATATAATTGAACCTATAAGACATTTACAATAGTTGATTCAGTATTACTTATAGAAAACCCATCACATGGTTCCCTTTTTTTAGTATTTATTTGGGTTAGTGCATAACATACTTATCCCTATATTTATGACAATTTGGGTATGTTGTATTAAAAATTAAATGGATTGAATAATTACACATATTTGGGGCACAATCACCCTAACTCTCCATGTGCTTTAGTAAATAATCAGAATTCTCTAAATCTTCAATAGGGAAGCTTATGTACAAAAAATTTCAAGGGCAACATGGTTTTCACCAACATAATTATAATCCATTAATAATTAATTTTAAAAATTCAAGTTCAAATTTCAAATTTAATCTATAGGCATTGATTACTACATGTTTATTTTAGGTTTTCTATTAAGTGACCTACACAATCAGATCTTACTAATAAATACAAACTGTGTTGAACACATCTAGGCATATTCTATTGAATTTATATATTGCATTACTAGAATAAAATGGGGGAATTTTTAGATACAAAAATCTTGTAATAACTAATTGACTATGACTAACTTGACATATGTTCAAAACACATCACTTTTACCCACAAATATTGTCCCAACCCAAAACTATATAATTCCTACTTGTTATCTCATGAGTTTCCCCCTCCATTATTATGTTTCATACCTAGATTAACCTTAATGTTTTTTTAAAACATGATTAAAATCCTATATAAAAATCTCTAAACTTTTATTTTATTCCTCATGTACACATTTTAAAAACATTAGACATGGTCAGTATCACTAGTTGATATTGACATGATCTTGATGGTTTTGATTCTCTCCTAGAAAAGCTACTTTTTAAATTGAAATATGTCCTTAGGGTTGGATCATATACCTTTTATGTTGGTGATATTATAAAATATTCAATTAGACTCATATATATACAATTCAAGGCCTCACTTGATATGGGACTTGGCATTTATGTAGTCCACATCTATAAACTCTTGCATATTGAGATAATTTGATCTATTCTTCCCAAAATTCATTAAAATATTATATATAGTTGATTATATAAAATATTTACTTAAACAATTATGGAAAGAAAACACAAGGGTTTCACCCAATGTAAGATATATAGTTATAAGAAGAGTTAGTTCTCATAACGGTGAACCACATCTGAAATATTTATTGGATAAATCCCCCCAAAAATGTACTCTAAATGTTTATATAAATATCCAAAAATTTATATTAGTGAAATATATTTTGAGATATATAATCCCTTCTATGTCAAAATAAAACACACACACACACACACACACACACACACACACACACACACACACACACACACACACACAAACACACACAAACACACACACACACACACACACACACACACACACACACACACACACACACACACACACACACACACACACACACACACACACACACACACACACACACACACACACCACTTTTTTTTTTAGGCAACATGTTGAATTTTCAATCCATTATGATGTTTTTATCATGTACATTGAAATTTTCATACTAAGAATTTTTTTTAAGAGTGTGGAATAGAAGTTCCATTGAAATCAGAAAGGAAATTCATTTGAACCATTTTTTGAAATATCATATGGACATTTTATTTATATAAAAAAAATGTTTGAATAGGAATTGCAACATTTATGGTGGATTGTAAAAATTGAAAAATTGTATCCATGAAGAAAGTATAAGTTGATATAGAAAATAATTGGTTGTATATATAAAATACAAATCTATGACATATTGATTAAAATGTGGAAAATAATTTAAAAGGTGTGATCTTGTTGCAAAAAAAATACCTAATTTAATATTCATCATTAAATTTTGGGAAGAAATTAATTATGAGTATGCAAGGGACAAACCTAGAACTAGATGGTTGAATTAAAAATTTAAGTTAATCAAGGAAACATTCCTAGTTGGTACTATTATTTTAGTAGTAAATTTTTCTAATAATTACATATTGCAACCACAAAGGGAGATTCAATCATATTACTACAATTTAATACATGTTTTCATTTTCATCCATATTGTGTTCATCCATGAATCTAAAAATACATACAAAGATTAAAATAATATTAAATAGGTACCATTTCTATATTGATGATGATTGATAACATTCTACAAAGTATGTGCAAGGCTATTCGATATGTTTTATGAAAAATAGACTAAAAGAGATATTAATTTTAATCAAAATTATATTTGGTTAAATAATTTAAAATCATAATTTAATAACATATTTATGTTATAGTGGTTAAGAAATATGTGTGTGACCACTGATCTACAACATATTTCAAATTTCAATAAAAATGGGCATGTCAAAATGGAGCATGATAGTGTGGGAGCATATGTGAAAAGAGCCATTGTAAAAGAGGATTTCATGTTCAAATATGACATCATCACATGACTATAACCATGAATATTATCTAGTATAACCAGGTACATGATTAATTTTTATATTTAAAGTATGAAATTATCAAGATTTATGTTTGAAATTCTCATTATCTATCGACATTATTATTAAAAAATGTATTATTTTTTTATGAATTGTATATTTATTTAGTTATTATTTATGAGGATAATGAAGAAGGGGCATAGTACTAATTTTAATAGTGTATAGAGGAAAAAAGAATAATTAACATCCCCAGTCATAGATGGAGAAAACATTGATTATCTCATTGGGTCTATAATATCTATTGTAACATAGTTTTAGTGATATCCTATTAAAAAACTATATGTATGGTTGTTTCAAGACTATCAACTACATATGAGGATACTCAATTATTCAAATTTGGTTCTTGTAAAAAATGTTCCATTTCACAAATATAATGGGAGACCATTAACCAAGAATATATGGAAAGTTCATGAGTCTAACTATAAAAGAATTCTATCTAATATCAAGAATAGAGTAGATCCTAATGGTTTGTTGGATTTAATTTCCAAGATATGTTGAGTTATTATATATAAATATGTTTTGTTTGATCAAATTTATTTTTTATTTTTTTATATAGTACATATAATTTTTAATTTAATTACTTAATAAATTATTTATTATAAGTTAGAGGTGATAAATAATATTCCACCTTAATTTGGTTGGAATCATTATAATATAATTTTATATTGTTGAAACTAAGAGAAACTTAAGAGAAAGTTGGTATTTTCAGTATATAGAATTGTATATTATCTTGAGGGCAAAATTCTTACTTTGTCTCCTAACCAGGCATACTATGAGGCCAAAAATTTGTACTAAGGAATTATTCACCACCACTATCATGGTGTAAATTAAAATTTCATCCAATTATCCTCAAAGGTAGATATCTCCAGTTGTGGCTTGAATGTTATCAACTTTTACTATCAGTGTTTCTATATGTCAAAAAATTTGAAACAACATGTACCTATGTGGATGGAGGTCATGGTATTTGTAACATATGTAATATTCCTATATTTATGTGTTTTAAATGATAAATTTTCATTTAGACATCCCCCAAGTGGAAATTTATATTATAGGTAATGACCTTGTCTTTTGAATATACAATAATAACATTGTAGGATGAATCACTATATATTCTACTAAAAATTATTTTAATATCTATAATAAACATAATATATGGTAAAATTATAATTATTATACATACACATGATATTTTATTCACTAATTTAATTATCTTATAGTTTTATTTCTATTTATGTCTAAAATTTGCATTAAAAAAAGATTTTTTTGTATAGGGATGGACATTATTAAGGCTAAAACAAGTATTCATTATCTAAATAAAAAATAATATAGTGCCAATAACATGGTCATAAGTTTTATTCACCATGCCCAACATGGTGTTGATGCCAAGTTTCAGCCACAAATCTCCAGAAGAGGAGAGCTCAAATTGAAGTTTGAATGTTGACAAATTTTGTTGCCAATGTTTCTACATGTTGGAATAGTTGTAAAAACATGTATTATGATGGAATAATAGGTTTATTTATTTTAATAATATGTAATTTTCATATCCTTATGTGTTTTAAGTGATGTATTTACAATTTTAGGTATCAAAAGTGAAATTTTCCATTTGAGGAGACAAACTTGTCTCTTGACTATATAAAAATAGGCTTTCAAGAGTGATCATTATATCTTCTACCATATATTCTTATATTATTTTAATTTGGAGTGATATAGATTGAAATTATAAGGATTTAAATTTCATGTGATAGTTAGTTCATCTCTTGTAAATAACTTTGGGTTTTATTGTAGGCATTCTAAAGTTTACCTTAAAAATTGATTTTTTCATATAAAGAAGGACATTTGTTAGGCCATAACATGTACTATATCTCCTAACTAGGAACACTACAAGGAAAATAAAATTGTCTTATTAACTATTCACCACCCCAAACATGGTGTAAATATAGTTTTTTTATCAAAAAATACATAGAGGTCGAGATATTCAATTATGGCTTGAATGTTGACAACATTTGTTGCCAATGTTTTTGCATGATGAAGAAGTTACAACATGCATCCACATGGATTTAGATTTCATGTTCCTAGGCACATATTTAATTTTTATGTACTAATGTTTTGGAAGTGATTTATTTACATGTGGAGGTCCCAATATTAGAAATGTTGATTGGAATCAATAAACTTGTATCTTGACTGTGTAATAATAACATTTCATATATGATCACTATATCATCTGACACATATTTTTATCTTATTTTTTTATCAACTTGATCTAGGGTGAAAGTATAGGGACTATAAATCCACATGATGATTATATAAATTCATGTAAATAACTTGCATTTTTATTTTTACGTACACTTTTTATATATGGAAGGACATTCTTGAGGCCAAAAATGTTACTCTTTCTCTTATCCTAACATAATATTATTTAAATAACATGTTCATAAGAGTTATCATTCACACATGATGTGGTGATTATTCCAAGTTTTATCCTTGAATAAGTATAAGTGGATATGTCTAACACCAGCTTAAATGTTGACAACATTTGCTGTCAATATTTTTGCATGTTGAAGGAGTTGAAAAAACATGTATTTGGGTGGATTCATAGGTCTTGTTATCTAAAAATTATATAATTTTCCTATCCTAATGTGTTGTAATTTATTTATTTTCAAGTGGATGTCTCAAAATTGAAAATTTCTATTCAAATAAATGAATGGAGTTGTCTCTCATGTTCAATTGGCATGCTCTAGAGCTAAATTAGATGGATTCGACACACCTTATATTTATTTTAGTTCGTGTAAATGAATTATGGTTTTAATTTTATGCATGTCTAAATTTCACCCAAAAATTATAATGTTTTTATATAAGGAAGGACATTCTAGAGTTTAGAATGGATACATAGTCTCCTAAGTGGGCATAAAATGAGGAAAAATACATGATCATATAAATTATTCACCACCCTTGACATAATGTCAATTCCAAATTTCAACCACAAATACCTTGAGGTGGATATCTCTAACTACATCACAGAAATATGAGTTCTTTCAAATGACTAAATATCAAAATAACATTTACCAAATGACTGTCTACTATTAACTAAATTAGAATTTTTATTAAACCTCATCCATATACATATAATAAAATGCACTACTATTTTTCATAATATAAATATCATGGTGTCTTTCCATGGTGCATCCATCTAATTTCCATGTCTCTCTGCCAATTCCAATATGTGAGATTAAGCTTATAAATTTGAACATATTTTAAACAAAATAATGAAATTGAAATAATTATAATGTTTAAAAAATAATTACAACAAAATGTGAACATAATAAAATTTAGGATCAATGACAGATAACCATATAATGTTAAACAGACATAGATTACCATGTAATCATATAATAAAATTTCATATTAGACATATTCTAATCATACAAGAAACCTCCATCTCTTTAACTTTATCTTTCCTTTGGATGCTTTACTTATATAAGGAGCTCCCTTAGATGCCTTAGGTTCTCCCAAGGTCTGATTATAGGTCCTGTTACACTCATAGTTTTACTATAGATAAACATGTTCATATACAAATATCGATAAAAAATTTACATATTAAACATGTAAAAAAGTTCATAATTTATTTTTAAAATGAAACATAAACTATTTAAACATTCACTTATTAAAATATGGTGTTCATGCTCAATTTTCCTTTGATGCTCAATATGGCAGGTTGAGTCTCACACAGAAGAGTGTGAAAGGGAGAACACCAATAATTAATGCCTTGATCATGATAATGGAATGTGTTAGAATATTCACATGTATATATAAAAATTTAAACCAACTAAATAAATAATTGAAATATAATAGATAATTTAAAAAATAAAATTATATTTTACCACGTCACCATTTTTAATCATTTGAATAGGATTATCATATGCCATCATACACCCTTGCATATATATCAATTATTTTTTCATAATTACCAAGGAAAATTATTGAAACAAATCAATATTTAATATTCAACATAAAAATTTATATTATCTAAATTATTTTTTATTCATATGAAATCACAGTAGTAACACCTATGTTTTCTCTCATTGTTATATATGGACAATTCTCCACTGCACTCATCAAATTAAAAAAAAAACATTGTTGGTTGAGAATATATAAGTAAATAAATTTACATGAACCATATCATTAATAAAAATCACCTTCATATATGTATATATTGACTAGGTAACAATAATATATGTGATACTAGATTATCCACAATCTAGCTAGGAAAAATATGGGACCATCTCCTATCGCAATATAAAAAATTACATATATATTATTGAAATTTATATGTAAATTAATTATTACCTTTTTAAAAATATATATTTCTATTATAAAAATTATAACCATAATTTTTACAACATGTCAAATATATAAGATACCTAAAAATTTGCAGGTGAGGTGTTAGGACTAAATGTATGTGTCAAAAACTCATAAGTTAAAATCATATCATCTAGTCCAATGGAAACATAAACATAATTTGGAAACATTATATTATCCTCATTGTATGAAGGTATAGTTCATTAAACACCACATGATCTACTATAGTGTGGTAAAAAAGCAACACTAGTTGGAGGATTCCCTTGTCCTCCCTCACCTGCATCAATATGGGGAAGTGTTCTTGTATGTCATCAAGATGTTATTAATAATGTGTAAAGTGTCAAAATATACATCATTAACTATATAATGGATATTATTAGGTTTAAATGGATTTTGGATATGTACTCTTCCATTATCTTCATCAACCTACTTGATACAATTCATTTCTCTAATTGTATTATATTATCCAACATGATAAAACATCTAGATTAGCAATTATATTTACTATTGTATTGGCCAAACTGATACAGTCTATTTTTGTCATTCCTATGCAAGTAAATTCATCATCTAACTACATAAAATTTTATTTTTCTCTTTCAAAATGAAATATCTTTGTAATAATATAAAGAGAAAACTTTATAAGATTTATAAGAATTTTATGACAATAATACTAATGCTATGGAATTAACTATTTTGGTAAATAATCCAAATTTTTTTGATACCTTATCACTTTAATATTTATTAATATAATTATACCAATTATTTAAATATGTTTTCCATTAAATTAAATTTTTATAAGCCATACCTTCTTCATCCACCATGCCTAGTATAAATACTAATATTGGTTCATTGCTTATAATATGATTCAATAAGGATAAAGAGTGTTTTTGGTTGAACTATAGGATTGAGTGGATTATTTTGAAGCAATGGATGAAAAATTAACATTATTATTTTCAATATCACTTTAAAACCAAATAAATAACATATGAAATACTAAAAATTATTAAATGATGAAAATTCAAAACCAATCCATTTAAAATTCAAGGTAAATCTCAATAGCTTTAGTGGGGCATCCAAATAAAAATCCCCCAACATCCCTTAGATATTCTCTTGGAAACATCATTCTACAACCCCCAATTCCCAATAATGTCATTAAACACCTTAAAATTAAACCCTTAACATTTCATATCAAAGGCATTAATATAGGTTGAATCACTCATAAAATTTCCTATAATGGATATAATTATCCTAATTTTCATCTAAAGGAATACACAAATCTTTATAAATTATTGACTAAACTCAACACCTTTACAACTACCAAACTATTTGTTAAAACATTTTCCAGTGATGTTTTACAATTTTACAATTAACCAAGGTCTAACTATATTTATTTATTAGAAGACTTAGTTATTCTATTAGTCCAATAGTTAAATCCAATTAATTACTTATAAATAACTTAGCTCACTTTATCATATTGTAACAATAATAAAATGAGATAACTAAAGACTTCATCATATGCTAAAAATCCTTAATTGAAAAATTTAACATAATATGATGGGAGACAACCTATTCCACCTATTTAACACTACACTAAATGCCAAATTTAAATAAATAATTAGGATTATTTATCCAAAATCATTAATGTAAAACTATATCATGCTAAATGATAAGATTATTTCCTAAGACAATTCAATACTTCCAAAACATGGCTTTGATATTGAATGATTATGAGACCTCAAAATAAGCATGATATGGATGATGATGATGTTTCTAAAAATTATTATTAAAGAACCATTTATGAAATTTTATTAAGAATATCCAATGAAGTGACTTATCCCAAATTATCATAGGAAGTCCTTCCTAGCCTCCTCCTCATACATCACATGTTCACACTAGTGGGGTGCATAAACATCTTACCCTTGATGAGATTAGGAAATGTAATTTTAGACCCTCATCTAGATATTTTGATTATTGTTATTATAAAAAGCATTTGTATGATCAAAAAATAAATTTTGGTTCCATGCTAATTGGTGTCATTATAATTAATCTTGTAAATAGCTTAAACACTTAGCCGTTCCTAAGGTAAGGTAGTTAAGGCTCATGACTCTAAGTTTTAGAATGAAGCACTTAACCAAGACAATTATCACCTTACATATATTCCATCCCACTTCCAAATCATATCCAAAATAAATAAAATAACATTCAACCTAAAACATCTTCATAACAATCCACCAATGTTGTTGAAACCATGGTTAACCCTCATTATTTTAGAAATGTGAAAAACTTGGTGAACGAGAGAAACATGGTGTGTGTTGTTTATTAATAATTGATCCTTATAATTTTCAAACTTATATTACTCATCCAACTTATATAATAGTTTAAAATATTCATTCACATCATTTTTAGCATATGGATCTATATAAATCACCACTTATGTGCTTTTATATATTCCAAATATATCTGCCAACCTGATACTTTTTTATATCTATCCTATTATATCATATGTACTTAAAAAAAATTTTACGTCTACAACTATATTTTCCAACTCATTATAATATTATTCTACCAATTTTAATTCAACTATATCAACCATCTCTATATAGTCATTTGTCTACAAATAAGGTCTAATTAAATTGGCTAGCTTGATACAATATATTTATTTGACTTGTTCTATTTCAACTATGTCGACCATCTCAATATCAACCCATTATTTTAAAAATAAACTAGTCTACCTAATAAAGTTTATTTTTATATCAAGTTATAGATCTACAACATTAGCTATCTTAACACAACCATTTTTAAAACTTATGTGTCACCAACTACATCAACTAAGCAGATACATTTAGATCTCCTACCTATAATATATTGTTAGTGATGACACCATACACTTTATCAATAACTTATATTTTCTTAGGTTATTTTTCATCTACAACTACACCTAATCAATTTTTGAGCTTGTTCCCTCTATCACAATCTCAACTAGATCACATTAGCTTTGATGAGTGGGATCTAAAATAAGATTTTTATAGACTCCCATATAAAGTATGTTTTATTTATCTAAAAAATACTTATCCATGACATATAAATTGACTTATTCATATTTTATTTGACAAGAAAATTCTTTGGCAACCACCTATGGAAAATAAACTACCTTTCAAGGTTTTGAGGAAAGTATCATGTAACAATATAAACAAATATATATCCATGTTGATCAATCTACATATATGGTTATCTATAAAATTTATAATCACATATATTATCCCAAAAAATAATTATTATTATTGATGGTCCTTTATTTCTTAGTTTCCAATTCAATGACATTTGAATGAAGTGAGCCTTGATCAACTAAATTTATAAAACTTGTGTTGCCTCTTTCAAGTTCATTAAAACTTTATGATACTATTAATTCAACCTTAGGTATACCCATAACATGTGATAAGGATATGAACAAAGACAAATGGGTTAATTACGATGTGTTTGGATTCCTATCATGGTACCACATTTTAGAGTTAGGGTTAAGGTCATGATATTTAACTTCCCTTCATCTTATAACAATTTTCTTAACCATCCTTGGATTTAATATATGAGGATTGTGGCCTCTTATACATTAAAATGCATGAATTTTAATTTTATTTTAGTTATTTATAAGGAACAATTTTCTATCAACCCTTAAAATTTTGAATAATTACAAGAATTTGATGTCTATAAAATTCCTACACTTGAACCTTTACCTAACATACCATTTCATGAATACCAACACCTTAACTATCATATAAACTAAAATAGAGGTTACATTGATCAAATTTGTGGGAAACATTACAACAACCTTCTTGACTCTAGTGATGATGATCCTTATGATGTTATCCTAAAATAAAAACATTGGACCTTGATCTTGACTCTAGTGATGATGATCCTTATGATATTATCCTAAAATAAAAACATTGGACCTTGATCTTAGTATTATACCTTAGTTTCTACCTACTTTCCAAACCCATTGAAATTTTGAGTAACTCCAATAATGTGGTGTCTATAAAATTCCTACATTTGAACCTTTACCTATCATACCATTTAATGAATACCAACACCTTAACTATCACGTAAACTAAAATAGAGGTTATATTGATCAAATTTGTGGGAAACATTACACCAAACCTCCTTGACTCTAGTCATGATGATCCTTATAATATTATCCTAAAATAAAAACATTGGACCTCGATCCTAGTATTATACCTTAGTTTCTACCTACTTTTCAACCCCATTATCACAAGAAGCCAATTAACAAATTTAACCTTTATGTTATTATCCCCAAGAAGCCTTCTTCTAATATATACTATAATGACATAGTGGTTGAATAAATTAATGTGTATCTTACCACTCTTAATTACGATGACATTTATGCCTTAGAGGATCCTCATTTGTTTGGTGATGACAAAACCAAGGATGAATAAATTATTTATTATGATGCATCCCTTTAAGACTCTTATGATCAATATTCATTTTAATATAACATTAAAACTATTGATATTGTGTGATATATTACCCCTAATACTTTAGAAATTCATAACATCATTCTTCCTTCATTTGATATGGATAGGTATGAGATGGAACTGCTTTTTACTTCATGCATAGTGATATTTATTTATGAGCCTCTGACAAGCATGCTTAATAATCAATACATGAACTAAACTTATTATATCATTAGATATTCTCATCCTTTAGGTTCACTTCCTTTTGAGGTCTTGGTTATTCTCATATGACTAGTTATTTCTACTTCTAAGCCTATAAAGGCTCAATCTAGTACATGATAATTTTATTTCACTTCACATTATACTCCATTTGACAATTTCGATGACTTGGATGATGTGACTCATAGTATAAAATTTTATGTCCCTCCTCATAGGTTATTTCTAGTAGCATACCCATTAACCCCAAAGGACAAGGTATTTTTTGACTTTCACAAGGTCTCCAATTTTTCTACTTAGGATTATAGAGCTTATCATAGATTTTAAGCACAATAGAAGCTAAAATTCCCAACTCATACCACAAATAGTCTATCACCTTATTATTATACTCCTAGGATGTCTTGTTGATTCCATGGGATCATCACAAATTCATCAAATAATTTTAGAGATATTCTAAAATATCTAGATGTAATTTATCTCAAGGTAGTTCATTTTCCTTTGTATGTAAACATATTGCCTCCAAATATTATAACTACTTATATCCATAAAAAGGGAAGGTGTATTATCTTTGGAAAAATTGTCCTACACATCCTACACATAATTGTATAAATAATCAAAAACATTTCATATATTCTATAATGTCCTCTCCTCAAGATACTTATTAGCATGCACATGGCCCACCTAAGATAGAGGAGAAACATCCCATATAAATAGAACCACCTCTTAAACTAGAATATGTGTGTCCCATTATTTCTAAAATGACATCACCTATTAATTATTTATGTTAATATAATTAGGGATTTCCATGTCCTCCACCTTATAACGTGCCTATATTTATTTTGGTCTAATTTTCAATGTAGTCCTTGCATAAATCTTACAAAAAGTATAATAAACTATGGTTCAAGTTAGACATCATTTACAATGAGATTTGATATATGTTATTGATGATGTGTATCAATATA
>JARHVA010005960.1:477500-612500 GCA_037957365.1 Torreya grandis | reverse complement strand
TTAAAAAAACATGTCATCTTCATGTCTTTGATAAACTCTTTTATGGACATGTTTTCTTCCTCTTCTTCTTCATTAAGAGGTAATAAAATTAAATTTACAACACCTTTCCAAAAGGTATATGTATTATTTACCTCATCCTGACTTGACTTTATATCATATGTCCATGGCCTTCCCAATAAAACATGGCATGCATCCATTGCAATAACATCATAACATAATTTATCTTTGTAATTTTTTTGTATAGAAAAAATTGATTTATTAATTTTAACTTTATTTCCTTTCTTAAATCATAAAATCTGATTAGGATATAGATGTTTTTCACATTGTAGTCCTAGTTTCTCTACCATTTATTTACAAAATATGTTTTCATAACTACCAACATCAATAATTAATTTTCATTTCTTACCTCTTCAAGTGCACCTTGTTTTAAAAATGTTTGTCTATAGCCATGTATCACCACCTTCTTTATTCTGCACCTATTCTTTCCTTGGAGCAATCATTATTATTCTTGTCATAATATTTTATCTAATGTTTGCTGCTAAAAATTCCATATTTTTCTCTTCTACCTTAGTCTCAACTAAATTCACTCTTGGATGGTCCACTTTCCTCCTTTATTGTTCATTATAGTGTAGACACTCAATCTCTTTATGTCCTTATTCTCTAAATCTATAATAAATATAAGACCTATGTTTATTTGGAATCCACCCTCTATCACCACCATAGACTCATCCTATCTGAAATCTTCTTCCTCTTGGTTTATATTGAAACCCTTGTCTATTATATTTTTTTTCTATGCCATGGGGAGATCCTCCTCTAGTGAAATTAAACCCACTTCATCCCCTTACCAGAGGTGATTATCCTCTTCTTAGACTAATTGATCTTCTAAAATTATATCTATTTTAATTTAATTTTTATTCAAATATGATTGATAAGCCTCCTCCATTAAAAGTATTCTTTGCATGCTCAATTCATCTTGAATAGAAAATTTCAAACCATTTAAAAACTTTACAACCATCTATTCTTTTATTTTATCATGCTTAAATCATATGGAAATATTGTAAAATTCATATGTATAATCTTGTATATTTTGATCCTTTTTACCTTAAATTATGAAATCTTTTGTATATGGTTTATGTATAATTCATAGGAAGAAATGCATGTCTCAACTTCTTCTCCATCTTGTTCCATGTGTTGATATTCTCTTTACCCTTTCTTTATATTTCTTTATGTAGGTGATCCCACAAAATTATTACATGAACCTTCAATTTAATGCATACAAAATTTATTTTCTAATCTTCTTTTAGAATTTTCCATTCAAAAAACTTCACTATGTTGTTTATCTAGTCTATCAACTCCTTTGATTTCTTTGTTCCTTCCCTTTAAATCCCTAACCATCCTATCTAACATTTATGGTGGATTTTATTAATATTTTTATTGATGAATTTCATCTTCACGGTTTATTTTTTCATCTATTTCATCTTCCACTTGCCTTTGTCTTTGATTTGTGATCATTGTAGTTAGTTGTTACACTTACCTCTATGGTTCTTGCATAGTCATATTCATCTAAGGAATTCCTCCTCATCATATCATCATATTTATACATCTTATTTAATAATAAAATAATCTCTAAAATTATAATTCCAAAACCCATTACAAATTAACAAAGATATTACCTCCTTGTTTTGAACATGCTTTGATACTAGATGATGAAAATAAAGACTAACAAAGCATGAAAATATCAATAGGAATAATACTCAAAAAAATTTGAAACCATAATATTGATTTATTAACCTTGAATTAATAATATAATTACATAAATTTATTTAACTAATCTTCAACTAAAAATTGGATTTGGCATACAAAATTAAAAAAATCTAGAAAAACACAATAAACATCCTAGAGTTAATTGCTCTTACTATAAATAGCAACTTGATTTTATTAATAAATTTTGCATGAAATTTTAGATGGGTATAAAATTTTAAACATATATCCATAAATACTAAATTCATGATATTGGATGAGTTTTAACCTAATTTGTATTTATAAATTTGTTTTGGGTTTTCGTGAAAATTACAAATTTGTTTTGGGTTTTTATGCAAATTATAAATTTCTTTTGGATTTCCATGAAACTTGAAAAATTGATTTAAAACTCCTTGCAATTTTTAAAATATTTTTTAGTATCTGTGTAATTTGTAAAATATTTTTTAATTCCCATGAAATTTGCAAAAAATTCCTTTAGCTTCCTTGAAATTTGAAAAACTATTTTCATCTTCCATGCAATTTGCAAAATATTTTCCAGCTTCTGTGTAAGTTATAAATTTGTTTTGTGTTTTTTTGAAAATTTCAATTTTGTTTTGGGTTTTTATGAAAATTTCAAAATCAATTTAAAACTTCATATAAATTGAAAAATATTTTTAATTTTTCCCTTTTTGTGCAGTTCTAAATTCCATTTTTACAAGTCATGCACATGTAAATCACTATTTCCCAAGTCATGCAAATGAAAAATATGTTTCCAAAAGCCATGAAAATAAGCTTTCCACTTTTATTATCAAGAAATTTATAATTTTCTCTCTTCTCTCCCATGTAACTATGATGATTATATTCCCAAGCCATACAAGTGAGACTTATTCTTCCTTGAAGCTTCATGTTCAAAACAAGATTATCAACATGTATATCAAGTGTGGTGGTTTTGCAGATGTTCATGAAGAATTTAATGAAATGACACAACAAGACAACTTCTCATAGAATGTGATGATTTCATATTAAATAATACATGGGTGACATCACCAGGTTTTGGCACTATTTCATCAAATGCAATGAATAAGTGTCCAACTCGATCACTTTAACTTTACTAGTGTGTTCCCTATCAAGATGAGCTCCAAGAATACTGATCCAAATGAATGCACTGATTCAAGATGCAATGTAAGACACATATTTTTTAACATAATATAGATCAAACACATGTATCTAGAAGAATTAAATCAAAGAGAAATAATTGCATTATGACATGAATGCTCTAATAATTTACACAATATACTATAATAGACTTCATTACATTGCCTTAGAAATATGAAGGAAGAGAGGTCCACATATAGGTTGGAGAGAGAAATATACCTCACATTCCAATGAATGTGGTAATAATCTTCCCAAGTAAGCCAAATGACGTATATATCCCTTAGCAAGCTAATACAACTATGTAGGCAAAACCTAGTTGGAAAAAGGCCTACACCAACACTCCCACATAAACGTAGTTTAGGTGAGTGATGATACAAAAAATGGGTCCCAACAACAAGGCTTGATAATATACCTATGTATAATGCAATCCCTCATACATATAGAAGATAAGACCTAGTGGTAAAAACTCCCCCCAAAATATATAAATAAAGAAGTGAAGATGTTGGAAGGCGCCCTTGAAGAGGATGCTGAAGAAATCAACACTTCAAGACAATTAGGTAGGCCGCCTCCATCCCCCACTTCCCCCCCCATAACCCCAAATTTTGTCACTTTATAAATTAGTTTATTTTATAATTAAAATTGGCCCAATATGTGGGAAATAAAAAAACAAACACTTTTTCAAAAGATGGTAATCAATTTTGAGTTACCGTTTGCAAGAAATTAACAATACAATTTCTAATAAATAGGAATATTGACTAAATAATTACACGTGAAACTTTAAAAAAAGGTACCCTTAGGTGAGGTAAAATATACCTTCCAACCACTCATTAAAATTTGAAAAAAATCCTAGGACCTCCTCACATCAACAAAAGTCAAAAATACTTGGCCCAATCACCTCTATGTGTACTTTTCTAAAAAAGCCTCTATAGAAGGTATTTTAATTAAAAAATTTAAAATATATTTAAATAAAACTAAAAACATTATTTTATTTTTAATTGTTTTATGGAAATTTAGCATTGACTTTTAGGAAGGAGAAGAGATGATTTTATAGCCTTGATATGCATGAGAGCTAAGATGTCAAGCTAGAATGCCCAAGGAGGTTTTATGTAGGGTACAGGTGTACGCTACCATAGAATTCTCCCCTTGCAGCTATATCACATTTTTATCCACATTTTGGGCCACCACTCTTTATTGTTAGAAATATAATCAACATTACCTCAAAATAGTGGTTTACATGGTGAAAATAAGGTGTGGGCCATAACGAACATGAAGATAAAAATAGAGATAATACCAAATGCAAGAATTCATATATGTAAAAGCACTTCACCAATGAGTGAATAATTTTCAAATAGATGCCTCAATGAAATGCAAATGGAGTAAAAAACTAGACTCCTCCAATATAATACTACGTATCATGCACATATCCATATCATAAATAGGACAATCAAGAGATAACATAGTTATGTATCTAAGGGTTTCAATCCAATCTCAAATGCATATCCTTATATCAAAAGTGTCCAACCTCCATTTCAATCCAGTTAAAGGTTGGAAGATTTGAAATTAAATCCTATCATAGATATGAGGAAAATCCAACAGTTTGGCTAAGGATAAAATGTGTAAGATGCCTATGCAGACAGATCAAAATGCTATACCTCTACCAAAAAAAAGGATGCCAATAAGATTTCAATATCAAGATAGTGACACCACTATGAAAATTGAGATCAAACTAGCACCAAGGTCTCCACCATAGGAAAAAATGTGTAGTCTTGTAATATCTAACTCCAAATGAAAGTGCAGATCTAATATTTTAATGCAACATTAGAGAAGTTTGATTCCTTAAATCATTTTTTAGAAAAAAGACAAAATAATAGTCTTTTATTCAACACCATAACTATTGAAGGTGATTTCAGGGTTAAAACAATAGATCAAAGCAAAGACACCCTCTAATTTTTGGCAGATCTCTAATGCCTTTTTCCTTGAAAGTAGACTTCCTTCTAGCGTGCTTTTACAGATCTGAGACACCCTTAGCAATATGTTAATGTAAAAACTATAAGAACAATGATGCCAATGCATATAATTTTAGTGCTAAACTCAATATATTTTCTTCCAATGCCAAGATCTAATGCCACCTAAATTCTATAGATCTAAAAATGCCTCTAAATAAGAGTTCAAATCCTCACATGTTGATGTAAAGACCAATACACTTAGAGTCTTGAATATCTCAATAACACAATTAATAATGGATTAAAAAACTTAGATCTGAAAGAGATATCCTTAAATAGTTAATAAATTAGAATTCAAATGTTAAAATGGATAGATCTAAACTAAAATAAAATGAAATCAAGATTTTAATCAAAAACTTGTAGAAAAAACTAGGCAATCCTCAGATCTAGATCTGCTCTAATACTATACCAAGATGAGCTCTAGGAATTTTGATCTAAATGAATCCAAGAATTCAAGATGCAATGTTAGACATGTATTATTCAAGACAATACAAAGCAAACACGTGCAGCTATAAAAATGAAATCAAAGAGAAATAATTACACCAAGACATGAATGCTCCAATAATCTACACAATATAGTGCAATAAACCACATTGTATTGCCTTAGAAATACGAAGGAAGAGAGGTGCATATATAGTGTGGAGAGGGAAAAATACCACACATTCCATTGAATTTGGTACTAATATTCCTAGGTAACCCAAATAACATCTAGAGAGCCCTAAGTAAGCTAATATAGCCATGTAGGTATAACCCAATCAGAAAAAGGCCCACACCATAATTTTCTCTCTCCACTCACATGCAACTATGGTGATTATTTCCCCAAGGTGTGCAAGTGATACTTATTCTTCCTTAAAGATTCATGTTCAAAATAAGATTATAAACATGTATATCAAGTGTGGTGGTTTCTCAAATGCTCATGAAGCATTTAATGAAATGACACAACAAGATAACTTCTCATGGAATGTGATGATTGTAAATTATAGAAGACATGGGTGAACTCTTTAGGTTTTGGCACTATTTCATCAACTGAAATGAATAGGTTTCCAACTCGATCACTTCAACTTTCCCAGTGTACTCCTAGCTTGTGCCAAAATAAAAGTATTAGAATAAAATATGGACATCTATGTTAATATAGTCTTCTATAAATGATTATAATCTTTTCATGTAAATGTTAAATCTTGTTTTGCAATTTTTATTTACAAAATTATGTAAGTGCAAACTCACAAATGTAATTCATGAAAATGCACCATGGTATCTTTAAAAATTGTAATTTCACTTTTGCACATGGTACAACTACACCAACACACTTTTATATTACTTAAGTGGTGCATTTTTGTAAAGTCATTTTTGCAGCTTCTAAAATATAGAAAAGGTAGTTATGCACCATAACCACCTCCCCAAACTATAAATATGAGTTTAAGGCTCATTGTAAAGGGAATTTTTGGTGGTAAAACTATGTATAGATTTTTCTGAAGAGCTGAGCTTTGTTATCAACTCAATAAACATTGAAACTAGAAGATTTTACAAGTTTTGTATTCAAAATTTATTCATGAGTTATATCTTTGTATGTGATTCACCTATTTCTATATCTATAATTTCATTTTATCTTTGTAATCATTACCAAATTGTTAGATAATGGAAACTTCACATTAAGTATTTATTTCAGAATCTTCTTGTGATATTTCTATGAATGTGAAATCTTGGTAGGGTTTAAGCAATATTTATATTGTATTTTAAGGATAAATATGGGATGGTTGTCTTTGGTCTGCTATTAGTATTAGAAAATTATCTCAGTGTATTTTTTTCACTCTTAAGGGTGTAATTATATCTTTACCATCCATTGAATGAGAAATATTTCCATGCACACACTCCTTCTTAGACTATTCTAGTAAGTTTTTGTATTTAGCTACCTAGAGTTGTATTTTATTTTTCCCTAGGTTATCATAGTAGCTTATGTGTTTAACAAACTATAATAACCCTACTCTCCCTTTTTCCTTGATTTTATCTATTCTTCCCTTCTTTCTATTATTCCTTTCTTTCCCCTCATTTCCTTTTTATCTCCTTTATGTACTTTCAAGATAAAATCAGGAAACCTCCAATAGAAAACATTTTTGTTGTAAATAGTTTTGAATTATTTTCCACTAATTTTCCTTTTTTGGATTTCAATAAAGGTATCTCCTCTTGCTAGTAGAAGAGGAACTTTGTTTTGTGTTGCCGACTAAAGTAAGGACTCAATTCCCACACTGTTGAATCAAAGTCACCAATTTGTCCCCTTGAATTTTTTTTGAGCCAATAGTTTTTGGAAACTCTGCTAGGGATCGAGTTGATTTACACACATAATTTTTAGACATTTCAAGGAACCTCCCTTGAAATGGAGGTTGGATACTCCATTGAGAAAAATTACCTAGTGCCCACACTTTCCTAATTGTAAATATTGCATTGGTTCACCCCAACCCTAATATTCCCTATGTCCTATGTGGAAAACATTTTGGACCATTGTCTTTGGCCCAATACAATGAGTTTCCATTAGGCTCAAGGAAGAGATTCCAAAATTTATCTAGAGAAAATGGTCAAGATGTAGATAAACATATCCAGGCCTTCATAGTGTCTTGTAGCATTTTGGGAGTTATGTATGAGGATGTTGTTGTGAAAATTTTCATTGAAACTTTCATTAAACCTATTGATGAATGGTTCTCTAACGTAGAATATGGATGTATTATAGATTGGGACTCTTTAAAGAATAGGTTATTGGATATATTCAAGTCAAATATGAATGTGTGTGTACTTTTGTCAGACTTATTCTAGATTCAAAAGAAAGATGATGAGTAGATGAGAAATTTTGTAGCATGTTTAAAAAAATAATTGAAATTGATCCCTCACGCAAATGAACCAAGTCTCAAAAATCAAATCTACATTTTAATTTGTTCTCTTCACCCAAAGATAAAGTTTGTGTTGATGAGGAACAAGGTAAATGACTTGATGGATGCACAATAAGATACTAGTCAGATTGAAGATGATTTTATCACATCTATAATGTTGAATAAATATGTTTCAAAAGGTGTTAAAATTACTGAAAATGATGATGAATAAATAGTGAAAACCGATAAAATCAAGAGTCTATAATAAAAAAAAAAATAGAGTTTGAAGGCAATTTTGCGATCAAAAATGTTGTAGCTCTAATAGATCAAAAGAGAAAGTAATACCTATCACATATGATTGTTTCAGTTTCATAATCATGGAAGAAGGTGAACAGTTGGAAGAATTAATGATTGATTGGAGAATATATGAATAATTTAAGTTCCACTAGGTGAAAAGGAGAAAGATTTGCCTATTTCACCATATTTCTTAAACCCCATGGTCCTAGGAGAAAATGGGTTATCTTAAAAAAACTGATAAAACCATGAATAGAAAGGAGTAATAATGCATAATGTGATGTTATATTTTTTGAAAGAGGAGATATTGTGAAAATAATTTTCAACAAATTATATGATCACGTCTCTATCAGAATGAATGATTCAATAATCAAAAATGAAGATTCCTTAGGTATTTCATTTTTGGGGTTTACCACAGAATAATTATCTATAGGATCTAAATCCAAAGTAGTTAAGCTGGAACAAATTGAAAATCATAATCATGCCAAGGTTGAGGTCAAAGAAGATATCAATGCAAAAAAATGAATGGTGCCCAATACTTATTACAAGAGAAATGGAATTGTAAAGGTGAAGGGAATTGACAAAGATGATGATGATAATTCATTTAGTGATGAATTCTTTTCTACTGTGTTAAGAGATTTGAAAAAGAATATAAACACTCCATTCATTCCACAAGATAATCTTATTGTGGTTCCAACATAGATATGTGACATACTTCTCTCCAATTCAGATACTATATTTACTATAGATACATTTAAAATCATCCAAGAAGAATTGGAAAAGTTTAGTATTGCTCAAAATTTCTCACAAAATATTAGAGAATTCAAAATGATTTCATTTAAAAATAGGAAAACATTATTTATTTGTTTACTCATGAACATTCTTGTGTGAATGATAACTATAAGTTCATCTTCCCACCTACTTGGTTACAGTTGCTAAATATTTTAAAAGTTCATAAGTCAAATCCATTGTTTCAAAATGGTAGGTACTTCTCCTAGCCAGTCAATGGTTTTGTCTAATATTCTCATTTTCATCGGCTCCCTATAAATAGTTCTACTTTCCCAATTTTGGCTTGTTTCCTTTTATAATTTTTGTTTTGGTGTGTGTGGTTTTTCAATAAATGCAATAGTTTATCTATTTTTCTTCCTCTTTTTTTTAGTCTTTATACTTGCATATATTTGTAGCAGTGATCTCTACCTAGGAAATATCATGGGAAAACACATGATTTACTAATATGATAGAATGGATCAGTTTTTCATGAATCTCTTTAAGAAATAGGTGGTCAATATACAAATTTTTAGATCAGGTGATTTGGCACTACAACACTTGTTCATTTCTCATATGATTGAGATGGTAAAAATGGCTATCAGTTGGATAGATCAAGATATGCAAATATGAGATATAGAAGTCTTTAAAATAAGAATGGTTAATTTTTTGTAGAATAGAACATCACCTCCATATCCTAATGGGCATGGCTCGAGTCAAATATTGAGATCTAATTATTTTCACAACTTTAAAATATTGACATTACAAAGTTAGGGAACATTTTTTTTAGTGGCAAAGAAAAAATTTGTTAATTTTTGTAAGGCAAGCCACAAGGTTTTCAAATTTTGAGTAAATGAAATAGATACACTTCTCTCTTTGAAGTTTAGTTTGTGTAAAAACACACAACTAAAATTACCTCACATACACTATCCTTTTTTGATATGTGAAAGCACCTATCAGGTTGAGTACCTAATACTAGAAAGCACTATCTTTCGACATGTGAAATTAGGTTGAGTACCTAACCCTCACATACACTATCTTTTGACATGTGATAACTTTTTAATGGCTTGAGAACCCATCCTTTATTAAAGATCATAGATCAAAGATTTTTCAAATCTATCAAAGTTTTTGTTGAATACTCTATTCTTTAATGTATAAAACATTGGTCTGTGAAACCATAGAACCTAATTTTTTTCATTCCTTGTAGTTTGAAATCCCAGTCAGAGCCAACTAATGTCATTGTTTTTGAAAATAGATAAAAATGGTAAAAATTCATTTTTTTATAAATGTCTAAATTTATTTGAACTGAGCCAAAAATAATTAAAATTTTAAAAAATTTAAAATTTTAATTAATTAATTAAATATTGATTAATTGAAAATTCATGGACAAATCTCTTTTTTACCTTGAACTGTTCTAAAATGCATTTAAACCTCCCATGCAAAAAAATTGTTAGCATTTCCCATAATTTGTAAAATCCATTTAACTTTTTATAAGTTGCATAAACATGCATTACATTTCCAAAATATTTACAAATTGCAATTATCTTTTTCTTCTTCTGTGCAATTTGTAAAATATTTTTCAACTTTTATGTAATTTGAAAAATATTTTTCATCTTATGTGTAATTTACAAAATCTTTTTCATCTTTCGTGTAATTTTCAAAATATTTTTTAGCTTCTATGTAATTTGTAAATTTGTTTTGGGTTTTCATTAAAATTGTAAATTAGTTTTGGGTTTTCATGCAAATTGTAAATTTATTTTTCATTTCCATGAAAATTGTAAAATCAATTTAAAACTCTGTGCAATTTCCAAAATTGTTTTTGGTCTCCATAAAATTTGCAAAAATGTTTTCAGTTCCCATGTAATTTGCAAAAACTTTTTAAGCTTTCATATAATTTACAAAAACTTTTTTAGCTTCTTGTAATTTACAAAATCTTTTTCAACGTCCATGTACTTTGCAATTTTTTTTGGGTTTTCATGCAAATTACAAATATGCTTTGGGTTTTTGTTCAAATTGTAAATTTGTTTTGGGTTTCTATGAAAATTTTAAAATCAATTTAAAAATTCATATAGATTGCAATTTTTTTGAGTTTTCCCTTTCCATGAAATTCTAAATTCTATTTCCACAAGTCATGCAAATGTAAATCACACTTCCCCAAATCATGTAAATACAAATTACATTCCCAAAAGTTGTACAAATAATCTTTTTACTTTCCTAGCTGAATAATTTATAATTTCATCTCTCTACTCCCATGCAATTACCATGATTATTTCCCCAAGATGTGCAAGTGAGACATATTCTTCCCTGAATCTTCATGTTCAAAATAATATTATCAACATGTATATCAAGTGTGGTGGTTTTGTAGATTCTCATGGAGCATTTGATGAAATGACACAGTAAGATAACTTCTCATGGAATGTGATGATTGTAGATTATAGAATACATGGGTGACCTCACTAGGTTTTGGCATTATTTCATCAAATATAATGAATACGTGTTCAATTTGATCACTTCAGCTTTGCCAATATACTCCCAACCTATGCTAAAATAATATCTTTGGAATAGAATATGAACATTCATGTAAATATAGGCTCCGATAAATGCTTCTGGTCTTTTCATGTAAATGTTAATTCTTGTTTTACAATTTCTAGTTGAAATTTTTTGTAAGTATGAACTTGGAAATGTAATTCATGCAAATGCCCTATGCCAACTTTGTAAATTTTAATTTCACTTTTTCATGTGGTGCAATTGCACCAATGCACTTTTACCTCACTTAAGTGGTGCATTTTTGTAAAATTATTTTTGAAAATTCTAAAATGTAGAAAAGGTAGTTACACATTGTAACCACCTCCCCATGTTATAATTATGGGTGTAAGGATAATTGTAAATGGACTTTTTGTAGTGAAATAATGCATATATTTTGTTTGAGTGGCCAATATTTTTTATCTACTCAATAAAGATTGAAACTAGGAGATTTTGCAAGCTTTGTATTCAATTTTTTTTCATGAGTTATATCTTTGTATGTGATTCACCTATTTTTATATATGTACTTTCATATCATCTTCATAATCATTACCAAATTTTAAATAATTTTAATTTCACATTAAGTATTTCTTTTAGAATCTTGTTGTGTTATTTTTATGAATGTGAAATCTCGGTGGAATATTTTGATTGTATTTTACGGGTAAATAAGGGATAATTGTCTTCGGTCTACTATCATTATTAAAAAATTATCTCAATGTGTTTTTTTCACTGCTAAGGGTGTAATTATGTCTTTACCACCCATTTAATGAGAGATATTTCCATGCACATGATGTTTTCCCCTTCTTGGTCTATTCTGGTAAGTGTTTGTATTTAGCTACCCAAAGTTGTCCTCCATTTTTCTCAAGGTTATCATAGTAGCTTATGTGTTTACTAGACTATAATAATCATGTTCCCCTTATTCTTTTCTTTCTCTATTCTTCCCTTCTTTCCCTTCATTTAATTTATATCTCCTTTATGTACTTTCAAGTTAAAAGTACAAAACCTCCAATAGCAAACATTTTATTGTAAATAGTTGTGAATAATTTTCCCCTAATTTACCCTTTTTGGCTTTCAATAAAGGTATCTCTACCTGGTAATAGGAGAGGGACTTTATTTTTTTTGTTGACTAAAGCAAGTACTCAGTTCCCACAATGTTGACTCAAAGTCAACAATTTGTCCCCTTGACAATTTTTTTAGATAAAAGATGACTATGTCTGTTACATTAACAAATATCCCATTGCATTTCCTTCAATATACTATTATAGTTTTTCATGACAAGGTGTTTTAGTTAGATCAATGTTCATATAGAGATAATTAATAGTTTAGCACACCCTATTTCATAATCCATTCTCCCCTAAAATAACAAAAAATTTCCTCACCTATAGGGTTTATGGCTCCTAAAATTTCACTTTAATAAGGTAGAGGTGAATCACAACTACACTTTCAATCATTCCATACAATAGGATTAGATTATCCAAACAATGATAAATTAATAAACAAATTATTTCTAATAAGTGTCCAATACTATGTTTTGCAATGGTTCTATGACCTTCCCCTCTTATACATGCAAGTATTTAACCCTTCAGTGCATCAATTTATATCACATATTAGTATCAACATGGATGATAAACTATTTTATGTGCAAATTTATAGAATAACTAAGGGTCCAATGGGCCAATGATTCAATATGTACTTTGGTATAAGACTATGCTAACTAATATGATTAATGTTAAGTCCAACAGTAACTTAAAACAAATGTTAAACCAAATATTTATTACATAACTCCTTGTGCCAATCATATTCAAGATATCAAAATGCTTTGATGAGTTATACCACACAATAATAGATAGATAAGATAAACTAATGTCCTTAAAGAAGATCAAGTTTAAACATACTCCTATATCTAATTAAAATATGAAGTTTAAAATTAAACCAAGTTACAAGGTCAAACCAACTAACAACAAGAATGAGGAAATAATAATAATTAATGTAATATTACAACCAATAAATTAACTTCAATTTCTTGATCCACCAAAGAGGAAATTTTATATATTACCATCACCTCCTCATATAATATTATAGAATCTACTTTATTGTAACCTTATCACTCTTATTCCTCCATAATAATTTGATCTAAATAATCCTACTGTAGATAAATATGATAGAAATGCATATTGTGACTATCATAAAAATGTCAAAAATTATACAAAAAAATAATTCAATCTAAGAGAAGATATAACATCTTATCGATGAAAACACTATTGAGTTAAGAACCACTACAGAGGAATATAGATCAATGAATAATGTAAAGATTAAGTTGACATTATCCAATGATCAATTTATTAAGCATGAAAGGATGGAGACTAAGGATAATTTAAAAGTACACTATGAATATAATATTCATCTACCACCAGTGACATATAATCACCCAATATATGTGATTATTGGTACATGTATCTCCACATCACCATAATGCCTATGATCACATTTGATTATAGTGATATTGTCAATGATGATTTACATGGTGTCATGATTGGTAATAGGCCAAGTGAGAATGTGTTCTCAATGATATTTCTTCATTCCCTAAGATACAAAAAACATGATATATAATTTACCTCTTTAGGTGGGTTATACATTCCACACCATACCTTTCTTAGTGATACAAATTAACATGGTCTTTGACATGTTTTTAGTATGTCATTATATTTAAAACCTTCACGCATTACCATCTATAGTATACTGATGTATGAAGTACATAAGAGTGTAATAAGGTAGTCAAAACTATATTTTTAATATATGAGTACACTTTACAACTAGTGGTATTTCCTCCCCCTCCTCCCCACCACCACCATAATTGGTTGATATACCTATATGGGATCAATATATAGAACCAAGGGTTGCATATATGTAGTAAGTTTATATACACCCCTTTTAAAGGAAAGTAGTGGAGTCTACTAAGAAACCATTTATTCAATGCCCACCATATCATATTATTATTTAGAGCTCACAAATGTCATCATCTTATATAGTATATACTCAGTTAGTACCACAAAATAATTTAAAATGTTACAAAATGAACATAGGAAATAATGCATTCTTATAATATACATCAGACCACACATAATCATCAACCTTTTAGAGTTACCAATAATACACTATATTTTATGAGCAGTGATCATGGTAGTTACCTTATATAACAATGATTTCTTATCAGATTTTTAGATTCCTACATTTGGCACATTTCACTCATGATAAGTGACCCTTACACTAAATGATATATGCACTTAATATGGTCCTCCAATTGATGTGATCATCAATTATAATTTTATTTAATATTAAATATTTTTAGAAAAAAAAAATTAACAAAATACAAAAATATTCAAAATAAAATTAAGACCTGAAATTGATATGAGAAGCTAGATTACATTATTTTCATATGTTTTTCATAAAATATTTAATATATGGACCATTATTTTTATACATAAATTTATTTTATTGTATATGATTGGGATTTAGGACATATATGTTACACATGGATAAATATGTTGAACTTTCCTCTACCCAATGGCCATGTCAATAATTGGGGCATCTATTCCATAGCTTTCAATATTTTGAGTTATGTTTTTCTATGACCTCTCTACCTATTAAGATGTCAATATTGATTACACATGTATTTCTATTTAATCATATCTTACACAATGTTACATGTATGTGTTATTATACTAATATGTGACATCGATACATATGGATTTTTTAGACTAGTTTTTACTTGTTTTATGTTGCATTTATGTTGTTACTTTCTTGCATGATAGGCTATTTATTGATTGTCGATTATGTGCATCCATTGGCATTATGTGATCTAACATGTTTATCTACTTTTTTAGTAGCATATTTCTATCCCTTTATTGCAACCCTTGGAATTTTTTTATGTGACATATTTTATGTCTCTTATTTGTAAAATCATAATGTCCCTTGTGTGTGGATTTGAGCCTTGTTTTTGTGGTAACTTCATATCACTTTTATGTGGCCCTTAGACTTATGTGTAACACTAACTCTTGATCTTATTGATAATGTTTTAAATTTTAAGATGACTAAGGTTAAGTGGTGCCATGATCCATATCATGCACCCTTACCCTATAGTCTTATTCAATTGTATTTTAGTGAGGGATACTACTACATGCTTCACTAATACATCAATCTATACATGACACCTTTATTCCATGTAGTATATATATTACATACATGCCTCAATTAACACATATATTAATAATATGACATACTCACCAATTTTTTTCATGATTATACATGATGTTATCTTTACATATCACATGATAGAGTTACCTCACTCAAAACATGGGATTTATAGTGATGTTTTCATATATAAATAATCCTCCAGGAATATAAAGTTAGATCAAAGAATATATTTTAGATACTTAGAATGGTTTGGATAAAAAATGAATTTAGATTACATGAAAAATATTAAAATATTGGCATATATTATGGGGTGATATACTATGCATATACACTCACTTCTCAAACACTTGAGTAAAGATTCATACACATTTGAGTGAATATGCATAGGAAGATGTACATAGTCAATAAGAATATAAATTATAGGTTTCTACATATATATACATTCGAGATATAGGTTCTTAAATTTAGAAAATATATGCATAGCATTATATACCAATTAGTACACATTTATAGGGCATGATACGTGTTCATGCACATATAAACATTCTCAAATTCATGATGGATCATATTTTTTATGCACACACACAGTGTTAAGGTTTAAAATTTGAATGACAAATTATTGTCATTCCAATTCAAAAATTTTGACAGAAAGATCATGATGATGGGCATGAACATTATTTGGTAACTTAATATCATGAATTGATTCTACATTGATCAAACTTGATAAAAAAATATAAAATTAAATATAAGATCATTATGGGGACATGAACATTGTTCATTGTCTTTCAATCATGCATTTGTTTTATATACATCAAACATGAGAAACACTAAGTGAAACTACATAATTGAATATATAAGTCATTTTTATTGGTTAATTCAGTATTATAATAAATCCATCATTTGGTTCCCATTTATTTATTGAGTATTTATTTGGTTTATTACATCACATAATCATCCTCTCATTTATGAGGGTTGTAACATATTTTATTCCCAAATCAAAAGAATTGAATAATTACATAGATTTTAGGAAGAGTCACACTAGTTCTCCATGTTTTTTAACAAGGAGACACATTTATTCAATACTTAAAAAGGTAAGCATCATCTCCACAAAAATTAAAGGGAAATATGGTTTTCACCAACACACAAGTATAATCCTTCCTTGCTCTTTAATTTTAAAAATTATAGTTCATATTTTAAAACAAATATAGAGACCTTTTTAATACATGTTTGCTATAAGTTTTTCAATTGATTGACTTAAAGAACTGGAGCTTCCTATCAAAGACAAAGTGTGATGGACAAACCTAGGTATACATTTTTACATTTTCTTTGGTAGTTTTATTACTAAAACAAAAGTGGGCATTCTTAAATAGTAAAATATAGTATTAGTCACTTGGAAATGATGAATTTGAGATATAAATACAATTCAATAATTACATGGAAAATAATGGTATTGAACCACCATTATATCACACCTAAATTCTAACTCATGAGTTCAATCCATCTATTCTACTATTACATAGCTACAAGAACCTCACTTCCTATTTAAAACATACTTACTATCCTATTCAAACATATTTACACCTTAAATTCAATACTCTTTTTAATAGGTTAATAATGTTATACCAATTTAGTATCATGATTTGATACTAACATGACATTGATGGTACCAACCCTCTTTTAGAAATAAATATTTTTGAAAATAAAATATGTCCTTAGGGTCATCCCATCTACATAATATGTTGATAGTGTGATAAATTATCCACTTATAGTCATATATTTATAAATTAATGCCTCATTTCATAGGGGACTTGGCACTTATCTAGTACACATGTATACAATGCTACACATTTAGAAAATCTTCCCTATTATTTCCACATTTACAGTTAGTCATTAAAAAAGTCATAAGCTAGGTTCAAATCATATCAAATCTAACTCAAATAAAACATTATCAAGTATCAAATCTAGGTCATTAGTTTCATTCATATAGTGAAGGAGCATAATTTCACAATCACACTAGGTGGGAACACTATGTGTGTATTTATTTATCTTTTTAGAGTATAAAATACATATGAAGTGATAATTTATCAATGGGGGAAATTGGTTTCAACTAAATCCATTGAGCATTCTTAAAATTTTCATATTTTCTATCCCTCACAAGCACACCTAGAGTTTCAAGGTGAAAGAGGTTGATTTCTAGAGTCGTGCACATCATCAAGGGTCAAAAGGTAATTTTATAGTCAAAGACCCATATTTTATCATAAGTCACTAATGAAAACACATGTTAGTATCAATAGTCAATAATGACCCAAATATAATAGTACCAACCCTATATAGACATAAATATAGTTTAAAAACTTAACAAATCATAGGATGGGTTGGGTATATTTTCCACTACTAGAATGCTTTTATGGATACAAATTCATTCAAAAAAGATAAGCATTAATAAATTTATTGTACTTACTATATTTAGCATATGTCACTTTTCAAATCATTAAAAATCTATTTCAATATTTTAGATTTAGGTTCATGCTTAAATTCCATATTTGTCAATCTAAATTCACATACTAGTTTCTATCCTATTAGGGTTTCAAAACCCAAATTAGGGTAAAGCACTTCCCAATATTTTGGGATATTTTATAGTTAGCCTTACTTTCCCTTATGTATATTTGGTAGTACCTTTAGGTTTTAATTTTTAGTATCTTTATCTTCAGCTTATTTAAATAATATTTATCATCATCCTTAGTTTTGATTTTTTAATCTTAGATAACACCTTCATGTTTTATCTTTCACATTTTATAGAATCTTTCAGTTGGCCTTAGTTTCCTTGTGATTATTTGGTATCTTTTGGTGATCCCCCTTTTTTGGGATTACTTTTCTTATCAATGCTTTAAACATATCCTTTGTAGGTTATTACTCCTTCTTTAGTGGCATTAATACCACCTTTCATAATATTTCCCTAGTTTAGGTATCTTTTATATAATTTGAATTACATTTCCATGTACTTGGAAATTCATTCTCTTACATAGTCACTTCTGTAGCAAAAACTCTTCCTCTTTTGGTCAGTTGACAAGTCCATAGAATGTATCATTATATCCAAGTAATGACCTTATTTATCCCTGATTAATCTTTCTTGCAATGGATTTGACTGTGTATTTTATAACTTATTTCTAATATGAAATAGAAAATGAATATGTTTACCTTGGTTATTATGTGTGAGTTAATGTTTACTTTTTTACCACTATATTATAACCCTTGGTAGTAAAATCCTATTAGGTTTATAGATACATGTTTCATAAACACATTATTATTGAATACTATGATTTTGGTGAATAAGTAAAAGATAGAAGAATAGTTTAGACTGATTCTAGAGTTTATCAGTCTATATCTCAAGTCTACCGATTTAGCTCTAAATTACACCAGTCTAACTAAAAATTCCACCAGTCTGGATTTGGATTCCACCAATGTGGATTACCAGAGTCTACTAGTCTAGCTATAAGTTTTCTAGTCCAGCTATGGAGTCCATTAGTCTAGTTTTAGATTATGTCAGTCTTGCTCTAAAGTCACTCAGGCCAGATATAAATCTCATTAAAGGAAATTTTGTCATCATGCATGTTTGATCAATAACATTCTAATCCATTTTGAGTCAATTTTAGATTCATAAGGAAAGCTACCAAATATATTAATTCTATTCATTGACATTGTATTTATAGTAATGTTTTGTAAAGGCATCACTATGAATATTGAGGAAATTAGTTACCTAGTCATACATAACTAAAATTGAATATATTGTAAATACCAATAGTCAAAAGGGATCTATATGCAAAACTACACATTTATTACATTGTTTATCATGAAACATGGAATGAGGTTGTAATTTCTTTTCTATTTTTCAAACAAATTAGATGTAGTTATCAATCATGTTAGGTAATATCTATTCTTTTCAGCTATTGTAAACATGTTTGGAAATATAACCAATGTGTCTTGGTTGATCAGTAGTTATTATTCAATAAGTAAGAGAGATATTAATATTAAGTAGAGTTGTTAAAGAATTTTCAAGATTTGCAAATATTATCTTGAGTTAAAGAAGATTTGTTTGATGTTTCTAAAATACTAAGTGGGATATACATCCTAATCCAAGTGAGAGAAAGGGCCCACTCAACCAAGGATCTATAATTATTTATGGTATTTTATTTTTTATATGACTATTAATTAATCTTATATATTTCTATGTTAAAAGTCTGAATTTATATAACTTGTAGGTGCTTATGTGTGTTTTTCTATAATAAAACATTTTCTATAATATGAATTCCAATGTTTCCTTTATAAGCATTTAGTTTTAAATAATATTTTAATTTAAAAAATAGATTAAGGTGTGTTTTTATTTATCAACAAGTGTGTTCATTTCCAAATAATCCCCTTGATAAATAAAGTGTGCTTATTTTCAAAGTATATTTCTTTTTAAATAAAGTGTGTTTACTTCTCCTATCAAGCATTTCAATTATGCATCAGAGTGTTTTAATTTCAAGTAATTGGAGAGATTTAAATTCAATAAATTAGAATAGATCTTTAGGGATAAATGATCCACAAATCCTCCTCAAAATGACAATTCTTAATTATTATCTATGACACCTTATGGTTGACTACCATTAGACATTGTCCCTAGTTTGACATGACATCATCCAAGTTGAATTGATATAAATGAAAATATAAATGACACTCTATCATTTTTTAAACCATTTTCAAGGATTTTATAGGTGTTAGTAGAGTGTAAATCTTAAAACTAGTAGTTTATTAATAAAACTTCTCACAAAGTAAATGAAACATATGAATAGACAAAGAGATTCAAAGGGAAGTTACATTTCAAATATCCCTCAAAAGAGCACAAGCACTGGTAAGACATAATAAGAAAGTGACCTAGAAGACCTTTTCAGAAAATAACTTTAGATTGTTGAGGAGGAACCATCTATAGCCTAACCTAAACTTTGGTATTGTTCCAAATAGGTAGGTGAATCCTTTAAATTGAAGAAATTAAGTATAAAAAATATTCAGAGTTTTGAATCTTAAACGAGTAACCTTTTAGCCACTTTTGATGATTCAACACCTCCTAGGAGAACTCTTTACAACATATTTTGGTAAAACATGGGAGAAAATTTGGGAAATAATACATTAAATAGGGCTAAAGGTGGTAGAGTTCAACCACTAGGTAGAACGTTTACCTATCATATTATCCTAGATCAAGATGAAAATACAATAATGAAGAACATATACCCATACATATTTACAACCTTTAGGATATTATATATATAATATCTCAATTAATTTCTATTTGGATTAAGGTCTTATGTCAAACTTATGACTACAAACCAACAATCACAAACTAAAATTGTTCCCTTCTACACTCAATTATTCAACCATGAGATGTCTTATGGGTTTACAAAAAAAATCCATTAACACATAGGATTAAATGGAAACTATATTCTTGGATAAACATCAAGACTATTATAGATTAATGGATAGGAAAGAATAATTATTATACATAATTTAAAAGGGAGATGAGAATATGGAAGAATATATTGACTTCTTCCTCTTGAACATAGAAGATGTGGGTATGATTTAGAGGAAGATTTGAAAAAAAATAGTTTTATTAAAAGGATTGGATGATGATAATAGAAAGTCTTTGAACTTGATGGGAAGAAGACACATAAAAAAGCTTGGTTTTAATGATATAACAAAACTATGCAAGAATTATTTAAGAACAAGGTTTAGTGTCAGGAAAATCAAAATAGGTAAGGTAATCAATGAAGTAGGACGACTCATGGAGGAATTTTCAAATATAAAAATAGATGTTTTGGTGTAATTAAAAACCACATTATATGGTTTATAATCAAAATCTAATTCCACTACTAAACCACTAGTTATGTATTGTCCAAAATGTAGATTTAAACTTGCACTTAGAGATTACCCTATTGATAAGACATACATGTGTGATATATATGATAAAAATGATAATGATACCAAAAAATATGCTCTCACACCTAATCTCAAAAACTAGATAAAAGAATATACACAAAAAAAGAAGAGCTCAATTATATACAAAGACATGGAAATCTATTTTCCCATAATAAAAACCAAAACCATTTCATTCCAAGGGATCATTATAATACATGGATGATGTTATGAGATAAAAAAGCACCTCCATAGGCATGGGGACCACAAAAATAGGGTCTCATAGATTAGACACCAAAAACTTGCATGTCTTATCCTCATCAACAAATGTGGATGCCTTAACCCAAATAAACACCATGGGCAAACCAATAATGGTTACTGGATAATAAGCCTTTAATTAGTAGATGAGGTTTCTATAATAGAAAGTGTTGATGCCTACCCCTACCAAAAAACCTTCATAAACTAAATAACTTAACTGTAATTACCTACACAACAATTAGCATATCCCAAAAATAGATAGGCAACTCATGTCTATGGGATTGAACAATAAGAAGCCTTAAGAATTAGAGTTATTTATTTTAATAATGTCCAGTTGATATTAAGAAAGACATTGAATGGCCCTCAAACTACTTAACTTAAGTTACAAATAAAAACTAGATATTCTTATTGATCCAATTAGATAAAAATCTAATGGGGGAAAAGAAAAACCTAATGAGAAAATGGAAATGCATAAACCAACTAGTAAATTCCCTCCAAACATTCCTTTTAAATTATGGGCTCCAAGAGGTTGGAAATAGGAGTGAATCTGATTTAATCTAAGAGTTAAGAAAACTAAATATTGAAATACTATTTATACAATCCATAAGATACATTCCATAACTAAATAAAATCATCAAAGGACTATGTATAAAATATCTAGGGAGAAGAATGTAATAGCCTAAAACTATACAGGTGGAATGTTAAACTTGTTGATTTATTATTATGAAAATTACCTCTATTGAAGTATGGATACCTTAAAATTATAATAGTCATTGTGACTATAGGAATGAAATAAATACCCAATGTGTTAGTAAACCTTGGACATACTATCAGTGTAATGACAATAAACACTTTAAAAGTATTGTCCCTTACAAGGGTTCTACCTACTTTTATAGTCATGTAGCTAATAGACCAATCCATTACCAAACTTGAAGGAAATATATAGGATGTCTCTATAATAGTAAAATCATGAGAATACCCTATAGATTTTGTGATACTCCAACCTAAGAGTAAAAATCTAGGATACACATTAATCCTAGAAAGACCGTGGCTGGATACAATAGTAGGTTGGGAGACATGACCATTTCATATGGGGTAAAAAAATGAGTTTCTTTGTAACCACCTACCAAGTTGTCTCTAGAATCTTTAGATCATATATGGATAGATGAACTAGAAAAAAAATTAATATCCTATCCTCATTGGCCATGGTAGAAGTTAGGAACCATGTAAATGAGATAGATATATCACTGACAAAAGGTATGTAACATCTTAGTTTAGCTTTAGAGTGTGCTAGTATAGATCTAGATTCCACCAGTTTAGATCTAGAGTTCACCAATATAGATTCAAAGTTAACTAGTCTAGTTTAATAGTATAATTAACCATCTTGTGAAGGTCACCCAATTAGCTCAAACTCCACTCCTAATGAGTGGTATGATCACACACCCTTCCAATAAGTCATTGTTAAATGATGAAAATATAATCAAGATACATTTTTAACAGCCTTCTAGTGTTTATTAGCAAGCATAATCTCAAAAGGGGAGTATTCTCTCAAAGAGATAACAAAATTCCATATGATCCTACTGTTGTCATCAAATTGTGCATCCTAGGACATTCTATGAATCCCCTTTAATTTGATGCAACATTGAATCATCCCTGAAGTTTGTGGGAACTTGTAAGAGAGATGAGTCTCTAGGATTGAAAAGGGCTAGCTCCTTGAACTCTTATCTAAGTGTATATCACCTAATCTAATGCTTTTTCATGAAAAGAGTCAAGAGTTTACATAAAATAGAAACTATTCTAGAGAGGTGATCTACCAAAAATATATCCCACTGACTATCACACTTCTACTAAGTAACAATGCTTTCTAAGACTAATTCCATGCATTAAAAGATCTTAACATAGTGTTTCAATGTGAATGTAACATGCTTGAGACAATCAACAAGATACTTGACCTAAAGGGAAAATTGCACACCATAGATACAATTGCATACTTGAAAGAGAGTTTAGTGCATTTAACACACTTCACATGACCTGTTAACATCAGAACCTTTGTTCAAACATGAAGGATAAAGGGAGTAAGGATGATGTTATTACTTGGCTCCACTATACATCACTAACATACTCAGATAGAAGTTTACAAACTTAGAATTGGTCTTTTATTCAATGTTCAAAAGTAAAGTGCAGTGTCATTTTAGCAGGGCTTCACCATACCAAAAATGTGGTCCCTCTACAATAGCCAAAATGTCTTCATTTATAGAACTTTGAAGAATAGGTAGAGAAGATAAGTTGAAGAGGCATAAGGACATATGTCATCAATATAAATATTAGTTATAGATGCATGAGAGAGATGGATGGGGTGAGCCATGTCATGCCAAGAGGTTTACTTGTCCAAAACAATTCATGAGAATGGTGGTAAGTGGCATTAAACCTTCAAGAGTGGCACAGGAAACTACTTCTATCAAAGATCATCCATGAGATTTTGAAACTAAAAAAAGAGAAGCTAACACATAACATGATGATAGATATAAAATGTTCTTTCTAACCACTAGCTCTCCTCTAAACACCTGTAGTTGTTGATTTTGTGCAAGCAATGACTCAAACCATCAACTTATCCATTTTACTTACTTTATCTACACTAAATTCTTGGGATTTAATCATTTGTTACCTCCACATCTTATCTTATGTTCCCACCAAGTATTTTGAATATAAATGGCTATTCTCTATAGTTTAAAATTGACTTTCTATGGGCACTCATCTTTGTTCAAATAGAAATGGCTATTATTAGACAATTTTACCAAACATTTCCTTCAACCTTTTTGTTTGGTCATCTTTATTATAGAGGGGTACCCTTTAAAAAAATTGTGGAGGACACTTCCCTGAGAAAAGTACCCTTTGGGGAAATTGTTTTGGGCACTTTCTTTGCAAGAATTCATGACTTTTTTTCTTCAAATGTTTTGTCTTGGCATTTTTTTTGAAAGAATTCATTTGATCTATCTTTCTGAAAGAATTCCTTTAGAATTTTTGTTTGTCCCTTTAGACTTTGTGAAATGGACCATATGGAAAGGACATTTTCCCAAAAAATACCCTTCAGAAATTTTGTAGAGGACCATTTCAGCTACAAGGTGCCCTTCAAAAAAGTTACAAAGTACCCTTTGGAATTTTTGTTTGATCCATTTTTCTGCAAAATAACCCTTCAAAAAATTTGGATTGGACCGTTTGAAAGGAAAATAACCTTCATATTTTTTGTTTAGGGAATCTTGCTTGAAAAGTTCCCTTTAAAGAAGTTGTAAATGTCCTTCAAGAAGTTTGTCTCAGGCAATTATCTGAAAGAATTTGATAATTTACAAAAGATAACACTTAGTCAAAAAATGAGAGACCTAAAAGATTACTATGTATAGGCTTTAGTAAAAGACCAAAACCAAACTTTCTAAAAGAAATAAAACTTGGTATTTTTTTAGGCACAATGAGAAATACTCCTTTCAAAGGAAATTTTTGAATATTGTACTTGGCTAAATTTGAAGATGCAAGCTTGGAAGTGAAATTTGACCAACATTATTTGTGATCCCTAGGTATGGCATGCCTACTATGCCTAAGACCAGTTGCCTAAATCTCTCAATTAGGCATGGATTCATATATATAGGCAGCTAGAATGACTTGAACAAACCTTGTATTAACCATAATACAATTAACATTACACAATACACAAAAGGGAAAAGCCACACACCAATTAAAATGAAGAAAATACACATGCATTATAAAACACTTAGGGAACACAATAGCAAACCAAAACTAGACTAAAGACACACACCTATGCTACTATTTACAAAATAAACCTACAAGGACTAATAGAAAAACTTCAGATGTATCCCATTCACAAGGATAGGCAATTATTCTCCATTCATCTTGGCCAGCTGAAATGAGTTATTTTGCTTACACTTGCTAATGATGTAAGGGCTACTCCATAAAGCATAAAACTTTGTATGTCTTCCTAGTTTTTCTCTATCCTCATTTCATTTTAGAACCAAGTCACCTTCCTTAAACACTCTTGTACTTTCTCTTTTGTCAAAGGATTTCTTCATGAGTACTTGGTGGTGTTCCATGGTCTTATGTGCATTATCCCTTACTTCTTGTAGTTTCATTATTTTTATCAATCTGACTTCCATTGGATTATTTTCAAGCATTTATAGCTGATTTGAAAGTCCTATAGTAGGGATCTCTTGAGAGATAGACAACCTACCTTCTCTCCCATAAACAAGCACAAAAGGAGAGTTACCAATTGATCTCTTAGGAATAATCCTATCATCACATAAGGCTATCTTCAACTTGGTGTGCCATGCTCTTTGATTGTTCTCCAATTTCCTCTTAATGATCTTTATGAGATTATTGTTAGTAGACTCAGCCAGTCCATTACCTTGAGGGTAATAGTTGGATGAGGTACTCAAGTAAACTCCATTCCTGTTTACCCACTCAAATTTTTAGCACCTATGAAAGCAAATGCATTATAAAAAATGATAGTATAGGAAACCCCAAATATTGTTATGATACTCTCATAAAACTCTAAGATTACATTTTCATTTGCCTCCTTCAATGTAATAGCCTCTACCCACCTTGTGAAATAATTAGTAGCAATCAATATCCATTTGTACATCACTTGATGGAGGGTTGATCACACCAATGAAATCAAGGCCCCATTACATGAAAGGTTGATCTACTTGGATAGGATTTAACGAAAGGGATACAAGTTTTTGTTTGCTTACAAAAAAGTCATATTGAGGACACCTCCTAACCCAAGAGTAGAAATCCTTGAAAAGGTTAGGCCAATAATATCTAGCCTTCATTATCTTTACAACTATTGTTTTTAGGGAGAAATAACCTCCATCTACACCATTGTTGAACTTTTCCAATAAGATGACAAACTAATCATTGTCAACACACCTTAGTATCACACCATTCACATCCTTCCAAAAGAGAATACCATCTACAAGATAATAAGTAATAGTTTTCAATCTAAAATAATTTATTTGTGACTTGTTCAAACCATTAAGACAATAACCATTTTGGAGGAAACCAATGATGTCTTATGTCCAAATTTGAATTGGTATGTGACCAACTAGTTGGGGATAAGCTTGATTGACCAAGACTTCTTCCCTTGGCCCTTAAATATTTGAATCTAGATGTTCACACAGCCCCTTTCCTCTTACCAAGTTTATTAGCTTGATATCAACATCATACTCCATTACCTTTGTGATCCACCCAACTCTCTTCTCATTGTGGTCTTTGCTTAGGAGGAACTCTTTGGTGCTAGATTGAGAGACCATGACATGTATTTTGTTATTTGAAACCATGTGCCTAAACTTTTTCAAACCTCTTATCACATCTAGAGCTTGTTTCTCAATAAATGTGTACTTGAGCTCATAATCTTCCAATCCTTGACTAAAGAATGCAATGGGTTGTTCAATTTCCTCATCATTCTCTTGCATAAACATAGCTTAGATTGTGTCAAGGTTAGAAAAAGTGTAGAGTATGAAATCCTTAGAAAATTTTGGGTTTAAGAGAGTAGGATATTGGGAAATTACTTATTTTATTGCCTCAAAACTATTCTTACCTTCCTTTGTCCAAGAAAAAACTTGGTTCTTCTTGAGTGTGGTTGTAATAGGCTTCACCAAAGTAGCAAATCTTGAAATAAACCTTCTTACAAATTTGATCTTACCTAAGAAAATTTGTAAATCTTTTTTGTGTAGAGGCAAAGACAAGCCTAGAATGGCTTCAATCCTTTTGGGATCAATAGACAAGCCTTCTTTTCACATAATGTGACCTAGTAATTTGCCTTTATGAATAATAAAGATACATTTTTTTGGATTAAGAGAAACTCAAAACTCTCTACACTTCTCAAATACTTGCCTTAGATGTTTCATTTGGTCATTATCATCCTTGGAAAAAAACAATTATATCATCAAGGTATATAAGCAAAAACTTATTGATCAAACCTTTAAAGGTCATGTCCATTACCCTTTAAAATGTTGCACTATAACTAGATAGACCAAAAGGCATATTTTTATATGAAAATGTTCCCCATTTTTTGGTGAATTCTATCTTAAACTGATCCTCCTCATTTAGTAATATTTAGTTATAACCTGAATAGCCATCAAGTAGTGAAAAGCATTGAAAACCTAAAACCACTTACAAAATCTGCTCCATGTTAGGTAGTGGGTAATGATCTTTGAGTGAAACTCTATTCAAATCCCTAAAGTCCACAAAGAGTGATTTATCCACTCTTATTTCAATCAGGTACAAAGTTAGCTACCCGAGTTGAGTCTTTGTTAGGAAAAATAATCCTAGACTCAATCAATTTGGTGAGCTCTTTTTTCATTAGTTCCTATGTCTTGGGATTGATATGCCTTTACTTTTGGCTAACTAGTTTATCTCTAGGTTATAACTCAATGGTGTGATGAGCTAGACCTAGATCAAACCCTTTCAAATTCCTGTATTTTCAAGAAAATATATCAAGAAATTCTTTACGCAATTCAATGAAGGCTTATCTTTCAGAAAGAGAACATATCTCACCAAATTTTATAAGTTTGTACTTAAATATAAACATATTTTTGTAGTTCTATTCCTTTATATACATGCATACCCTTTCCTTCCTTATTTTATCATCTTCATTTAACACATTCTCCAAAGTAACTATCCCCTTTGGTATACTATTTGTCTTCAGCTGGATAACATGTTCTTCATATTGATTCTTTGAAGAAAATTCTACTTCATTTTGAATGAAGTATATAATGTGTTTATCACTCTCAAACACTTACCAAGACACTTCATTATCTAGAATAGAAGGTCTCACAATGACTTTGATGTGAGGTTGGTCCTTCTCTTTACTTACATCATCAACTATATCAAAGTGTGCTCTTATCACAACCAACCTATCAGCATGTTCACTTGATTCTCTTGGTATAGGTTGGATATTGAAAGATACAAAGTCATCAATTATATCCCACACCCTATTCTTTTAGGACTTAAGCAAAGGGTTCTTGGATGTAGCTTGGTTTCTAACTTGATGTGTAATCAATTCACTATCTTCATATACCTTCAATTTCTTGATTCCCTTTCTCTTTGCCCATTGGAGGCCATGAACCAAACCTTCATATTTTTTTGCATTTTAAGTACAACTAAAATGGAATATATATGAATAATAATACTGGTTATTTTAAGGGAAACTAACGTGACACTAGCTCCTACCCCTACCTTTCTTCTAAAGCCATCAAAAAACATTTCCCATATCCTTCAAGTTCATGATCTTCATTAGTGAGTGATGGTATAGGAATGTTCTTCTCATGCATAAAATATAATCCTAATTAAATTTCTTATATGAATGCATAAGGTTCATTCTCATAATTTTTAATACCATACTCATCAAGAAAGAGGTCATAAATACCTTCAAGGGGAAAGGTTGTTTCACCACTAATGGCACCTTCTTCTTGCCCACTAATCATACAATTTTGATTTGAACTTATCTCCACATATGGTTTAATGTAGAACCTTGCCAAGGGCTATGTTATTATAGTTAATTTAGCTCCATATCTTGTTCTAAAAGCTAGAAAAGATAAATCAACTATAAGTTACCCTCCAATCTTAGTCGTGAAGTGTCTTGACAAGAAAATAGCAAAATGAGATGGAAGATCAACCACCATAATGTCTTGTAGGATGGGGAAACTTGGAAAATCATGTAGGAAGACTTTCAAACCTTTAACAAACCCCATTGTCTTGGATGGATTTCCATCAAGTTACAATACACCCTTACTATGAATCTCATATTTTAGTCCCAATTTATCAGCAACCACTTTAGGAATAATTATGGTACTGGCCCCACTGTCCACAACACATTTGTAAACCAGTTTGTCTCCCACAATGAGTATGAGGTAAAAAGGTGGAGGTTTTTCAGATTTGGTGGATGGTTCTAGGACATAATTAGGTGTGTTGGTAGGGCAATACCATTGTGTTTTGGAACTTGAGGGGCTACATAAATGCTTGAGAGTTGTTCTTGTAGAAGTTCCTTTTGGACAAGCATATGCAATACTTCCCAAAGAGAAATTATTGTCTTGGTATTATTAAAAGATTCAATAATTTTTATAGGGGAAGAAATCATATTTTATTGTAATCTTTAAGGAAATTAGGGAGCTTGAATTTGTTGTATTAGAGGTTTGGCAGCCTCGTTCACATTTTGACTTTGAGTAGTGTGACCACTAGGATCTGTTACATTAGTACTTCCACTTCATGACCTTGGAAAGACACTACTTGGAATAACTTGTGCTATTGGAGTATCTATTAAATCCATCTTTTGAGCCCTTGTATTGGCTACAACTGATGTATTATGATTCAACACATAATTGTCTTCTACTTGGAAGTTCATAAAACCATTACTTTGGCCGCTACCTTCTCCTTGAACATCTCTTTGTATGAGATCCACTTCTTTTGATGTAACATAAGGAGTAGATCCTTCTTGAAATACCAAATATTGATTACCTTCTCCACCATTATTAATAAAATTACCTTGAAATTACCCCCAATCATCCAAATGTTCCTCTCATTGAACTAGATTAGTGTGGACTGGAACAACAACCTTTGTGGATGGAATGGAATTAGGATTATAGGCATTGGGTTTCCTATTAAAACCTTGTTGATCTTGTCCTCTCCCTTTGTCAGTGTATTGGGGTGAAGTTCTATAGACTTGTTGAGGATAGTATTGAGGATTGGGTGGTGCACTTGCATACATTTGTGCTTGTTTGAGATAGGCTTACAAAGATAGAATCATCTCATCCTTATCTATAGCATCATATACCTTCTTGGGAGTGGTTTTAGTTTTGACATCAGTATTAGGAACTTGTGTTATGCTTGGGGCTTAAACTAAATTATGAGACAACAAAGGCATGGAGACTCTTAGAGGTAATTTCCTAGCTTATATCAAACTATTCTTAGCTTCAATGGATATCTCATATGCCTTAGTTAAATTTAATCCTCCCATTGATTAAAAAATTAGTACTACATTAGTGCCAATAGCCTTAAGATAGGTGGGGAACACAAATCTTGGAGGAGGCCTCATAATAGGTGGTAACCTATGCCATGTTCTTTGGAACATCTCATTGAAATCTCCCATGGATTCATTACGACCTCTCTTTATCAAATTCAGATAGTGAATTAGTGAAGTATGGTCACTCTTATTTTTGAACCTATTTATGAATAACTCTCCAAATCCATCCCAATTATTAATACAACCACCTTCTAATGTCCTAAACCAATCAAGTTCCTTCCCCTTTAGAGACATGGCAAGTAGTCTAATAGCTATGTTAGCTTTGGTGATATTTTTTGTGGAAATTGAAAATGTTTGAAATATCCCTACTAATCTAAAATGGGGTAACATGACCCTCTCCATTGAAATTGGGGAGACTTTTGGTAGCATTAGAAGGAATAGGATCATATGCAGGAAGGTTAATTAGATTTTGTGTTTTGAAGGCTAGGAAAGGATGTCTTATATCTATTTCTTCTTCCTATTGATATATTATTTATTCAACCTCCTCTTCTTCTTATTCAAAAACTTCTTGTTTAATATCTCTAAAGGTTAGGAATGGTTTAGGCTGTTGTTCTTCAAGAGGAGTTTCAAGCAGAGGGACTTGATTGAAAAGCTTACTAGAAGATGATTTAGTGGGGACCATGAAGTATACTATGGAAAATATAATATACAACCAAAGGTTCTCACCTTTTGGAGTCACAAAATTTTGGATTAAGAACACTTATAAAACCTTGGACTTGTCAAGACCAGCATTCACCTTGACATGTAAACAATTAGGACCAGTTATCCCACTGGGCATGCCAGAACTATCATCATCAAATTATGCACCTTAGGACATTTTATGAAGCTCCTTCAATTTGATGAAACATTGAATCATCCCTCAAGTTTTTTGGAACTTTTAAGAGATATGAGTCTCTATGTGATATCCCTTCGAATATCAAAACAAAAGCTCCAAATTGCTTATCTGAATTTCTGCAAAATATCTTCAAATAGATGAATAAATCACAGTATAATTTCTTATTTATTTTCTCATAAGCTTACAATAGAGATCCTCTGTCAGGTATACAAAGAATATCGAAAGTTTGGCCTTATAGCCTGAATATTCCGTGAACTGGGCTGAATCTGGAACGTCTCGGCTTGCTGTGTAAAAAACACAGTCACCGACGTCGGTTATACTACCGTCGTTGGTCGACCTGTAGTGATCCCTTTGCCGACGTCGGTGATGATTCGACCGATGTCGGTCTCTGTAAGTCTCTGTTCACCGATGTCGGTACCTGAACTTTCTGTAGATGCGTATGGATTTTCACAGATCTATACGGAAGTCGTACGGCCACTGATATTGCTCAACCTATGTGCTTGATCCTGATCTGTAGAATTATGGGCTAATACAAAGATCTATATCTGGATAATTCTGGAATCAAAACCCAAATAATGAAAATACCTGAAACCCTCGTGATAACTTCTGTGTGAAGTTATCTCTCAAACTTGTAAGTACATGTGATAGCTTCTGGATGAAGTTATCTCCCAATTCGGCAATAGATCGGTTGATCTTTCACAACCTCTGAATCGCTCACACTGAAGAGTTGACGTTCTTCAATGCAGTTTGGCAATAGATCAGCTGATCTTTCACAGCCTCTGAATCGCACACAATGAAGAGTTGATGTTCTCCACTGCAGATGGAATAATGGAACCCTTGGCTCAGTCTTCACAGAAGAATTTCTTAACAAGAATCAATATCAAATAATCATGCATAATCAATAATGGCCTCCATGTGAAACCCTTATACCCTCAAAAGATATGCTTGCCCTAATTAGGGTTTTCTTAAATTAGCATTAGGGTTTCTAATTTAAAATTAGACCAAATAATTAATAATTAATAATTAATTATTAATGAGACCAATTAATTAATATTTGATTAAATCAATCAAATATTAATATCTCCCTCAATATACGTCGGATCCTCAAACCGATCGAAGCAGGTGAATCAGGGAGTGATTTTGCACATGACCATACCAAAATAAAGGTGCTTTGCTGCATGTCAAATATCCCTAAATAATAGGAGCTCAGACTCAATGCATCTGAAATAACCTGAATGAAAACCAAATGTAGAAATTTTGCGAATCAAAGTCAAGCCAAGCTCCATTATGACCCTCTATCCATCCTATTAGCCTACGAAGGTCATAAAATAGACTAACCATCATGCCTGTCAATGTCCATGAAAAAGGGGACATGACAATCCACCCCTCCGGAAATTGCTTGTCCCCAAGCAATCTCGGAACAATGAACTACTCGATCCACCTGGATCCCAAAGGTAGTTATGCTCTGCACTGCTGTGAATCAATGCAAGTACCTGTAACATCAACAGAAGTAGAACAAAGAGGAACCCATAATCAAATTGGCAAACACAACTCAACCAATCTCTAAAATCACAACTACCCTGGATGTGTCGATACTGTAGACTGTGTACTTGTCAACTGCAAATCCCATCTACAAAAGATGGTGTTAATCCATCCCATAACTGATCCCTCTGTAATGGTGGCACAACCAACTGTACCATACTATCAAATGTGTGAGAAGAATCAATTTGGAGACTCGACTCCACTGGTATCCCAAACTCCTCAGAATTAGGTACTCTCAAGTCCTGAATATGTGTGTGATCCTCAACCACATGCTCCTCATAAGCAGCCATAGAAACATACTCATCACCCACACTCAGTGTACTAACATTTGAGTACACCTCCACACTCTGAATGCAAACATCAGACTCATCCTCACTGTCTAACTCCTGAGTTAGACTCACCTTAAGACAAAGCTCATCCACAACATCCTCAACTACTCCTGCCTATGAAGATAATGCGGAAAACTCATTACCTGAAGATGTGTTAATATCTCCCTGTACAGGATCAGCATGACTGTCAAACTCATCATGCAAGTGGCTACATGTCATAGGGAAAACACTACGATCCTTGGGCCTATTAATTAAATTCTTTAACCACATGCAAGCTCTAGGTGAGACATTTCTCCCTTTTGTCTAGACATACCATAAATCCTCTGCCAAGAGCTTGGAAATTTTATCCTCCTCCTCAAACAAGATTGTGAACATAATAGAGTGCATTGATGCCAATATATTGCTAGAATGAAAATCATCTAAAATATTCCAAAATATTTTAAACATCATGCGAATTTCACCAATACAACCTACTAACATCATAACGTTTTCAAATCCATACCTTGCAAATGTTTCAAGTAATCTTGCCCTCCTTGAGAAATGAGGGTCTCTAATGTTATCCAACTTTTCGAAGCTTTTTACCATGGCATAAAGTACCTCTCTCATAATCTGATCATCATGAAAATCAAAGCCAGCTATGATCCTCATCATTTCACTAATGCAAGAGAGAGCTGCAAGTCTTACCACCTCATCATGATGTCTCAATAATCGGGGCTTCACCAACGAATCAAACGCTGAAAATAATGTTGTTTGCATCTCATAAGTATTTGAATACTCAACCTTGCCTAAATAAGTGTCCAACTCCTCCAAAATTTTTAGAGTGTCATCTGCTTGCTGAAATGGATGATCTAATTTCTTCTTTGCATTGTGCATGCTTTCTTCCAAATCTTTGACCCCTCTTAGAGCCATACTGATAATCAAATTGAACTTGGAACTACCCAACAGGATGGCAAGACATTAGTTCTGATGTGCCCAACAGGATGGCAGGAATTTAGCTCTGATACCACTGTGATATCCCTTCGAATATCAAAACAAAAGCTCCAAATTGCTTATCTAAATTTCTACAAAATATCTTCAAATAGATGAATAAATCACAGTATAATTTCTTATTTATTTGCTCATAAGCTTATAATAGAGATCCTATGTCAGGTATACAAAGAATATTGAAAGTTCGGCCTTATAGCCTGAATATTCCGTGAACTGGGCTGAATCTGGAACGTCTCGGCCTACTGTGTAAAAAACACAGTCGCCGACGTCGGTTATACTGCCGTCGTCGGTCGACCTGTAGTGATCCCTTTGCCGACGTCGGTGATGAGTCGACTGATGTCGGTCTCTGTAAGTCTCTGTTCGCCGATGTCAGTACTTGAACTTTCTATAGATGCGTACGGATTTTCACAGATCTGTACGGAAGTCGTACGGCCACTGATATTGCTCAACCTATGTGCTTGATCCTGATCTGTAGAATTATGGGCTAATACAAAGATCTATATCTGGATAATTCTAGAATCAAAACCCAAATAATGAAAATACCTGAAACCCTCGTGATAGCTTCTGTGTAAAGTTATCTCTCAAACTTGTAAGTACATGTGATAGCTTCTGGATTAAGTTATCTCCCAATTCGGCAATAGATCGGTTGATCTTTCACAACCTCTGAATCGCTCACACTGAAGAGTTGACGTTCTTCAATGCAGTTTGGCAATAGATCAGCTGATCTTTCACAGCCTCTGAATCGCACACAATGAAGAGTTGATGTTCTCCACTGCAGATGGAATACTGGAACCCTTGGCTCAGTCTTCACAGAAGAATTTCTTAACAAGAATCAATATCAAATAATCATGCATAATCAATAATGGTCTCCATGTGAAACCCTTATACCCTCAAAAGATATGCTTGCCCTAATTAGGGTTTTCTTAAATTAGCATTAGGGTTTCTAATTTAAAATTAGACCAAATAATTAATAATTAATAATTAATTATTAATGAGACCAATTAATTAATATTTGATTAAATCAATCAAATATTAATATCTCCCTCAATATACGTCGGATCCTCAAACCGATCGAAGCAGGTGAATCAGGGAGTGATTTCGCACATGACCATACCAAAATAAAGGTGCTCCGCTGCATGTCAAATATCCCTAAATAATAGGAGCTCAGGCTCAATGCATCTGAAATAACCTGAATGAAAACCAAATGTAGAAATTCTGCGAATCAAAGTCAAGCCAAGCTCCATTATGACCCTCTATCCATCCTATTAGCCTACGAAGGTCATAAAATAGACTAACCATCATGCCTGTCAATGTCCACGAAAAAGGGGACATGACACTCTAGTATTTAAAAGGGCTATCTCCTTGAATTATTCTCTAAGTGTCTATCACCTAATCTAATGCTTGTTCATGAAAAGAGTCAAGAGTTTACACAAAATAGAAAATATGCTATAAAATTGATCCACCAATAACATATCCCACTGAATATCACACTTCTACTAAGTAACAATGCTTTTTAAGACTGATTCCATGCAATGAAAGATCTTAACATAGTGTTTCAATGTGAAGGTAACATGCTTTAGATAATCAGCAAGATACTTGACCTAAGGGGAAAATTGCACACCATAGATACAATTACATACTTGAAAGAGATATTAGTGCATTTAACATACTTCACATGACCTTTTAACATCAGAACCTTTGTTCAAACATGAAGGATAAAAGAAGTAAGGATGATTTTATCACTTGGATCCATTATACATCACTCACATACTCAGACAGAAGTTCACAACCTCAGAATTGGTATTGTATTCAATGTTTATAAGCAAATTACAATGTCATTTTAGTAGGGTTTCACCATACCAAAAATGTGGTCCCTCTACAATAGCCAAAATGTCTCCATTTATAGAACTTTGAAGAAGAGGTAGAGAGGAGTAGTTAAAGAGGCATAAGGATGTGTGTCATCAATATGAAGATCAGTTACATACACATGAGAGAGATGGATGGTGAGAGACATGTCATGGTAAGAGGTTTACTTATCCAAAAAAGTCATGAGAATGGTGGCAAGTGGCATAAAACCTTTAGGAGTAACATAAGAAACTACTTCTATCAAAGATCATCCATGAGCATTCAAAACTAAAAATAGAGAAGCTGACACATATCACTACTAAGGTGGATGGAACTCATGAAAACAATTATAAAATGTTCTTTCTAACTTCTAGCTATCTTTTAGACACCTGTAGTTGTCAATTTCATGGAAGCAATGACTTAAATCATCAACCTATCCATTTTGCTTTCTTTATCTGCACTAGATGCTCAAGATTTAACTATTTTTTACCTCCATATCTACTCTCATGTTCCCACCAAGTATTTTTAATAGAAATGACTATTATCCATAGTTTAAAATTGAATTTCTACGGCCATCACTTTGTTTGAATAGCAATGACTAATCTCAGACAATTTTTCTAAACATTTTCTTTGGCCTTTTTGTTTGGTCCTCTTCAATATGGAGGGGTACCCTTCGGAAAAATTATGGAGGACACTTCCCCAAGAAAATTACCCTTTAGGGAAATTATTTTGAGCACTTTCTCTGCAAGAATTTGGAACTTTTGTTTCTTCAAAATTTTGGTCTCGACACTTTTTTTCTAAAAGAATTCCTTTGGACTTTGTGAAATGGACCATCTAGAAAGGATACTTTCCCAAAGAATACCATTTGGAAACTTTGTGGAGGACCATTTTAGCTTCAAGGTACCCTTCACAAAAGTTGTAAATTACCCTTAAAAATTTATGTTTGGTCCACTTTCCTACAAAAGAACCCTTAAGAAAAGTTGAATTAGACCGTTTGAAAGGAAAATACCCTTCATAATTTTTGTTTAGGGCATCCTAATAGAAAAGTGCCCTTTGAAGAAGTTGAAAGTGTCTTTTAGGAAGTTTGTCTTGGGAAAATTGTCTTAAATAATTTGATACTTTTTGAAAGATAACACTTAGTCAAAAAACAAAAGACCCAAAATATTACTATGCATAGGATTTATTAAGAGAATGAAACCAAACTTTCTAAAAGAAATAACACTTGGTATTTTTTTGCTAAGGTTTAATGAGAAATATTCCTTCCGAAGGAAATTTACAAATATTGTACTTGGGAAAATTTGAAGATGTATGCTTGGAAGTGAAATTTGACCAACACCTACCACATCCCTACCCTTTGTAATCCATGATGTATGAATATGGGTAGGTCAGTTCTATTTATCATAAAACCAAGAAAATAGTTTTACAACCAAGAAAAATGTTAAGTATAAATAGTTGGTTAAAAATGAGCAAGAGAAAATGGTCTTTGACATCCTGATAAACATAAAAAAAATTAATGGGAATACAGTGATATGAAGAGATTTCATCTAAGTATATTCAACCATCATATCTACATAGAGAACACAAAACTAGTTAGATAACCATAAAGGAGAATCAACCCAACATTAAGAGACATGGTTAAATCAATTATAAACAAACTATTATAGGTGGGATTTATTTACCCAATATCATATATTCAATGGGTCTCACCACTTTTGATAGTACCAAATAAAAATGGTAAATAAAGAATACGTATAGATTACAAAGATCTTAATAAGGCCACCATGTAAGACTATTTCCTTTTTCCTTTCATAGATCAAGTTATAGATAACTTGGATGGAAAGAAGCACTTATCCTTATTAGATTTGTTTAGTGGTTATAATAAGATAATAGTATCCTATAAGACTAGAATAAAACAAATTTTACATGTCCTTGGGTAGAATTTGCATATAGAGCATTACACTTTGGTCTATGTAATTCACCATTTAACTTTTAGAGGGTAGTTTTATCTATTTTTGTTGACCTAATCAATGACTGTGTAAAATTTCATATGGATGATTTTATGGTACATAGTGATTATTTTGATGAAACCTTAAATAATTTAGGTAGAGTACTCACTAGATTTGAGCAACATCATTTCTCCTTGAGCCATGATACATGCCTAATGATGGTTGATTAAGGAATTATTCTAGGACATCACATCTTAGCCCAAGGAATACAAGTTGATCTCAAAAAAATTGAAGTCATATCTAAATTTCCTACACCTAAAACTGAAAATGATATCACATTTTTTTAAGACATACAAGGTACTATAGACATTTTATAGAGCAAATTTATAGAATTTATACACCTATGTTTTCTTTGATTACTAAGGATAATTATTTTTTATGGATTGATAAGTGTCATAAGGCTTTTGAGTTAATAAAAGATAAATTGATCTCTACTCCAATTCTAAGAGTTCCTAGCTGGGAGCAATCCTTCCACATACATACAGATGCCTCTAGCAATGCTATACAGGTAGTACTTTGACAAACAAATAAGTAAGGAAATATATATCATATTCAATATATTAATAAGAATATTAATCCTACTAAAATAAATTATACCACTACTATAATACAATTCTTAGATGTCATATATGTCATGAATAAGTTTGATCACTATATCACTGGATATATTTTTTTTTATTACACAAACCATTCAGCCATAAGATACCTAATAAATAAACTAGTGGTAGGAGGTAGGGTCATCACGTGGTAACTCCTATTTCAATAATTTATAATTATAATTATTGATAAGATAGGAAAATTTAATGTTATTTCTGATTTTATATCAAGATTGAATGTTTAAATTTAATATGAACCAGTTGAATTTAATTTTCCAAATGAACGGTTGTTCATAGTTTCATTACAATCACCGTGGTTTGCTGACATGGAAAATTACCTATCCACAAGAAAATTTCCTTATGATTTTAATAGTAAATAAATAAAACATTTGGTTAGGAATATTTCTCATTTTAAATGTCTTAATGGTGTTTTGTTTAAAAGTGGCCCTAATGCAGTACTTCATAGGTGTGGGAGAAAGGATGAGATATATGACATTATAAGATCTTTTTATGATGAACTAGGAGGAGGCCACTATTAAATTGAAAGGATTGTTCAAAATATATTTGGATATGGATACTCATGGATTTATCTTCGTAAAGATGTGAAAAAAATTGTATGGCAGTGTGATCCTTGCCAAAGGATGGGGAAACCTACCTTGTCTAATGAAATACCTATCCATCCTCAAGTGGTTCTAAGACCATTTCAGAAATGGGGACTATATTTTATTGGTCATGTTGATCCACAATTATGAGGAAAGGATTACCTCCTTGCATACACAAACTATATCACTAAATGGGTATAAGTCCATGATCTACCCTTTATAAGAAAAGGACTAGTTTCTAACTTTTTGTATTATAGGATCATGCAGTAGTTTAGAGCACCCAGGGTCATAGTATTTAATCAAGGGCCTTAATTAATATCCACTATGATTGAATCCTTCACATAACACTATTAATTTACCCACAATAAATCATCATCATACCCTCCATAAGATAATGGTCAAGTTGAGGTCACTAATAGAATGATAGATAACATATTGACCAAGATAGTCAGCGTCAAAAAAAATTATTGGGAAATAAAGTTACCTAAAGTAGCATGGGCTTATAATAATAAATTGAAAACCATAAAAGGTTTATGACCATATGAGCTTGTGTTTAGAAATAAGCCTTTGCTTACAATAGAATTTGAATTACAAACCTTAAGAAAATCAATATAAATAGGCATAAATTTAGATGAAGCACAAAGAGATAGGATTATTCAGCCCAATGAACTTGATGAGATGATATTGGAAGATTTAAAACACACTAAGCTACTAAAACATTATATGAAAAATGGCATGACACTCACATAAAAGAGAGGAAATTTAGGGAAGGGTATTTGGCTTTGTTATTTCATTTAAAGTACCAACATTTTAAAGGATAAATTCATACTAGATGGTCGAAACCCTATCAAGTGGAAAATATCTTTGATAATGTATCATTTTAGCTTCTACCCATTGATGTGAATAAAATAAAACTCTTAGTCAATGGATATACAAAAATACATTATCATAAACTTATAAACAAAGAGGAATTCTTCAAGAAAATTCAATCTCAATATGAATTTGGCTACATGGGAGAACTTTGTTCTTCCATTATAGTTAAAGGATGAGATTTGAAATCCTAATTAAGAGGATTGAAAACTAGTAAATGTCAGTCATCTTCCCAAAATTATTAGAACAAAAATAAAATGAAAATAGAAAAAAAAGTGGCGGGCGGGGGGGGGGGGGGGTGAAAAGTTGAAAACCAGAAATATAAAATTTTCTTGGAATAAAGTAATAAAATTCATGCTTATATATGTTCTTTTCAACTCACTGATGTGGTCTTTTTCATAGGATAAGTGGAAGCCTAAGTAGACAAAGAAAACATCATAGTTGAGCCAAGGTATTTTTAAATTTATATATATAGGATTAAAATTAAGTTAATAAAATATCACATCAATCCATTTTGAAAAAGAGATTTTTCCAAAAGGGAAATACTCCATAAAAAGGGGGTTCATCAAAAAGTCATTTCAAAAATTAAAAATGTCTTTTCTAAGGAAAGGTATGAATTATGATGTCTTACAAGTAAGAAGAGTGATGTAATGTCTCCACCATGATATGACATAAGCAATCATGTGGGAAATAAATTCTTGGCAAAGAGTAATGATGATGATGTCAACTCAAGGAACCTAACAAAATTCATTGGGAAAATAGATGGCACAATATAAAACACAAAAAATAACAAAAAAATATTTGATGTGCTTCCCAATATCTCTACACAAATCAATTATTATACTTTCCTCCCTTAAAAGGTCATGTCTAATGATTGTTTGGAGCTTTAGGATATGCCTAAAGCTAAGGTAAATTTATTTTAGGGCCACAATAATCATCACACACTTGTTTTTAAATATATGCTCATATCAAATGACCTCATACTTTGTCAGAACCAATTCCACCTTTACAAGGAGCTATTTATAGTCTTGTTCAAGCATCAAAAACCTTTAGAAATTAGGAGCCACAAAATATGGGGTAAAAGAAAAAATATGATCTATAATTTGCACATTTATTTATTAAGGATGAAGCAGTGGATACCATATTTGAATAAGCAAGATGGATAGATTTTCTACATAAATTCCAAGGACGTGATGAATAGATTGTCAAAGAATTCATAATGAACTTCAAGAGTGTTCATACTAGGGTGAGAGAGGTTAAAATTATAGTAAAGAAACTAGGCTATTAGTAAGCTTTCAAGGATTTCAAGTGAAGCAATTAGGATTAAAGATAGGTACACCTTCAAGGAATTGATCTAAATATTTCATGAAGAAGGGGAAATTATTCCTAAGATAATTGTCATCCTAAAGGATTTACTAAGGTAATTAAGAGAGAGAGTCTACCATAACCCTAGAAAATAATTACAATTTGGGTGATAAAATATTTCACTTATTATGGATAATATAGTTATCTTTTTTGTGTTCAATGAAAATCCTTATCTAACTTAGACAAAGACTTCATAATCTATAATTAAGGGTGAATTTTCTTGAAATTATACATGGTGTCATTGAGGTCATGGAAAAAAATTATGTACAATGGAATACTTCCATCTAGCATCATAGTATTAATCAACTCATTTCTAAACATTAGTTCATAAAAACACAAGATGGAGAAGCTTATTAGGAAGCATTCATACAAAAAAATATAAAGAGGAAATATAAAACAAAAATGGGACCTCTCTATTCCTCCCTTACACCAAGATATAGTTTAAAAGAAGGAACTTCTAGTGAAGATCCAACTCCAAAGGTAGGGAAGGAAAAGAGGATGAAAACATGGACACCTAAACCTATCTTTGAGGAAAACCTGAAACTATCCACTATCTAAGATCATATATTAGATATCTCTAGTGAAGAAACAATCACTCTAGGGGTATAATGAACTATAATTTTGAGGATAATTTAAATGAGAAAGACTCCAAAGGAGGAGCATAGGGAATCACCTCTCCTAAAAAGAATAAGAAGAAGACTTACATTTAAGAAAGAATATGATCAAGAGAGGGATATTGTGGATATCCTTGGTATTTTAAACCAAGGACATATTTTTGAGACTCTAATGAATAAATAAATATTTAAATAATAATAAATGAGAGATGAACCACCATTCAATATTGAAAAAATGGTAACCATGGCTGAAAATTTTGAGGAAGTTACAAAGGAAACCCTTAAAACTACTTCATATAAACCAAAGGATAAAGGAAAATATTAAATCATATAGACATAATAAACTAACTTCTCAATCCATGATGAAGACGAGCAAGTGCAACAAGATCTAAACCTATCTAAATATAAAGCTACTATAATATAATAAGAGGAAGAAATTGCCTTCCTCAAAATGAAGACACTAGGTAAGGAAGATGGTATATCATATTTAAAAAATGAATTAGATTAAACTAAGATTCAGTATTTGCATAAAGATAATGGGATTGTATCCTTGAAATAAAAAGTGGATAGACCAAAAACACAATAAGACCAAGTGGTTCAAACATAGTTATCTTATCATAACATCATAGCCACTTGAAATGAAACTTGTCAATAATTAAAAAGGCTCAACATATAAAACAATAAATTAACAATAAAACTTAAATAATAAATTAAAAAAAAATAAACAATCAAAGTCTATACTTCAAGTATCTTGTGAGCTAGGAACAAATATTTTAGCCTGCAAAAGACTTGCCTTAGCCTAGTCTTTTCCTCTCTGAATAATTATTGAAATTGAAAATACTAAGAATTTCCTATGGAATAACTTATGACTTGAAGGATCAAAATAAATTGATATAAGATTATCAGACTAGTGTTTAACATTAAAAATATATATTGGGGTTATCTAGAGTTAAAGGGGATAGGGATAGATTAAGGTATAAAGGTGATAAATTATATCTATAATAGGATAATTAGATACTAAACTCATATATAACCTATGTTGAATTCATTAAAATGAGATACGATAAAAAGTATAAGTACAACTATGATAGATATGTAAATGACAAAGAAGTAATGTACTTAGTTGGTTTTGATGTTGACATAGTTATGGATCTAGAATAGGTAGGAAGCAAACTAGAAGAGGGTTCTATAATAGTTGATAAATTCTAGATTAAATGCTTTTAGATCCTCAAAAACTTTCATAATCCTTGGATAGTTGCATCAACACTACTATCTGAACCTGATGCATGTGTCCTATAAATAATACCTACTAGAAAAGGATGCAACCAATTGGATGCTTCTAGGTTTGTCTTCACCTTCACTTTGGTATTTTTAGATCTAGGTCATGGATTGACACTCCTTGTGAAATTATAAAACCCTAGTTTTTAATATTCATAATGACCTTGTGGAAAAGTGGGTTAGTATGCATAGAATGTCAAGATAACCCTGAATACCCTTAAATCAATGAGCATTTCTTTTATATCTAATACATCGAAGAGGGCCCCAGACTGATGTAGTTCTCACCTAGTGTTGTCTTGTGCATGGATCATGCAAATGTGAAAAGCAAGTATAATAGTGACCTAGATTGTATCTTGTAAATAATAACTCTTGGGTTGCCCTTTCAGTACTTCAAACCTATGTATGTGTTAGCACTTTGACTAATATGAAAATAGGATAAAATAGGTAAGATTTTCTTTATCCAGTGCTTGATAAAATGTTTTGATAAGTTGCCTTTATCTGTGCTACATGTTTTAGGCTTTTATAATAAATGAGGGTTGATATTAAATTTATATCAATCCCTTTGGATAAGTAACATTAAATCACTTAGGCCAACCATTATGATATTTTTGTTTTTCAAATTTGATTACTTTAGGGAACTAGACACTTGCATTAGACTAGGACACGTATGTTGACATAGGTATATGTTCAAGATATTGATTTTAAGGGAATAAGAAAGTAAGTATAGGTTAAAAAATTGAATAAGTGGAAGATAAGTAGGTTTTAAATATTTTGGATAGGATAACAAGTTTAGGTCATCAACATAAGACTAGTTAGACTAAGAGATAGAATAAGGGGCACACGATAGAGTAGATGCAAGAATTATAAAAAGCAATAAAATTTAAAATCTGAGGAACAAATAAGCTCTAAGTTTTTCAAGTTTACAATAATAATGAAATTACTAGTTTAAAGGAGAATAAATGTGTACTTGGGTGTTTATAACACAACTTACCTTTGTTTGAGTTTAACTCAAGTGTTTTGATGGTGACTAACCTATAACCAAGAGCATTTTATCGTACATAATTAGTGCATATTATCTAAAATTGAAAGTATTGAAAATAAAAATAAGGTTTAAGAGTACACATGTGTATCAATGTAACCACCTTGCGTATTGGAAAGTTGATTTGAAAATATATATCATTTTATGATCTAAAACTAAGATTAATATATATTATAGTGCATATATCTAAGGAGATAGAGAGAAAGATATATTGGAAGGCACATTTCCCCAATCTTAATGAAAATATGAGTCACCATCTGACAATTGATATTATCTCAACCATGCATCCCAATCATAATTATAATCTGGTGAGTGTGAGTGATCCAATTCAAATCAGACTATCAAATTGGTGAGGTTGGATGATACAATCAAGTCTAATTTGAAAAATTGGAAAGATTGAGTGATTTAATCATCTCAACCATACCAACAAGTGAACCAACTATTATAGTAGATTGGCTTCATACATAATATAAAATTCGAACCTAGTTATTGATTATAGTCCCTGAGAATGTTTTGAAATATAGATAACTAATTTGTATTTTAAAATATTAGGTGCACCTTTCATAACATATGCAACTTAGATATGTCTAATGCTGAAACTATGTATAACAATGATACCAATGTATATAATTATTTCATAACTATGAATCTAAATTATATAATAGTGTGCTTTAGCAAATTTGAAAACTATGTAAGTATGGAGAACATGCTTCCAAAGCATGCCCCCACTATATATGGAGAAATTTGAAAAATGAAATAAATGCCAATGTAGAGGACATGTTTCCAAAACATACCTCTAATTAGTTTGGTTATGTTCAATATTAAATAAGTGTGGAGAACATGCTTTCAAAGCATTCCCCCATTAAATCTAAAAATAATGTCAAATAATGAATAAGTGTGAAGAACATGCATCCAATCATACCCATAATAAATATGAAAACATGTCTCTATGGCGTACCCCCATTAATATTCCACCCTCCCCATTTGATGTGAGGGAATAATAGAAATTGATAGTTACCTCACCCTAAAAGGATAAGATAATTGAATAATATGCTAATGTAACTATTGACCAAATTTGACCCTATAGGTCAAATTAAGATCCCTATAGGTAAAAAATTGTTATTTTTATATGTTTTAGGGGTATATTATTATGTTATATGGTGTATTATAGGTATTTTGATGTCATTTAATGCTATATTAGCCTTGGTCTTAATCTATTTAATCTATATGTCACTTTGAGTCATTTAGAAGGCTTTTAGGGGTCATAAATGAAAATGACATGGTTTTAAATGTGTCCAAGTGTCCTAATTACCTTTAAAATATCCAAAAAGTCATATTACCTAATAGGAATATTAGTCTCATCTGAAACTTGTAGGTTATCTAACTGAAGATCAAGTAATCAACTAAAAAAGGGGAGTATGGCACTTGTACAACCCATGAGGGAAGGTGACACATGAGAGAAGGCCATGAAACATATATTAATATTAATTAGGTTCATTTATATATTTTACATGATTTTGAAGTGACATTTTGGAGCTAAAACTATTTTCTCCTTTGCCTTTTTAGACACATAGAAGTGATCAACAAGTTTGTGCTTGGTATGGACAGTTAAACAAGTTTTAGGTCAAACACATTTGGGATGTGGTATTACACTTAGATAATTTCCATAAAAATAGTGTAAGTATTATTCAACCATTATTTATTAACCATCTCTAACAAGTTGACTATATGTTTTTTCTCACTATTTCTTATACCCTATAGGTTTTGATCTAATTTGGACAATTTCATATAATCCAGTTGGTAATGTTGACTCCAGAGGATGTTTTATCTCTTATAAAATTATCTTAATTTTTAGTTTCATGTTTTATGGTGTTTTGATGAGCAAGTTATCTCATGTTGCAGGAAGGTGTCACCATTGTGAAGATAATCAGTCAGGTTCTTCCTTGTAAAATGTTGGTATTCTACAAAGGTCTCATGTGAATAGAATATGGTGTTACATAGGTTTCAAGGTGATATTATCACCTCTTTCCATTTTTGGTTTCATCACACCATGCTTTGATAAAATTTTAGTCTTACCATTCCTCATAGTCAACTTTTCACTTAATCCCACTTGTAGTCATATGTAAAGAGCTTGTTTATCTTGTTCATGGAATTGTAATCAAGGTGTATCAGTTTGTTCAAGTTATTAGGAGATGGAGAGATTTTATTTGGATGTTTGGTAATATTAAAAGGTTTTTTACAAGCTCATTCATCACACTAACTAGTCATTAGATGCCCTTATCTGCTCTATTCCAAATGTCTGTGAGAGGTTTTCATGTTGGAATGGATGTTTTGAGGCTTGTCTTAAGATATCATTAATATAAATCATGAATTATATGGATTAAAAATTATTTGGAGTTGTTTATGAGGCCTATTCATCCACATTTTTTTTCCATTCCATGTTCACTACCTGCAAATAGCTCACACACACCTACAAATGCATCCTTGATGACATCATGCTAAGAGGAAAAGCTTGATATGTGTTTCAATCTCTTAAGATTTATAAGAGTGAATTGGGATACTTGGTGAAAGCGTATAATTAATTAAAAACCTACACACCTTGTATACTTCCCAAGTTTATCCACTTCTTATATTTTCAAATGCCCACCTACAGGGGGCACCATAGAGCTTTGAAGGTCCTTGTACAGGGAATTAGAGACATAGTAAGACCCTCCTTTGATTTTCATCATGTAATTTAACAATTTCAGACCTATATGAGGTGTCAAAAGGTAAAAATAAGGTGTATATAATTTTGTAAGGAACAAGGACTGGATGTAGGGATCTTTTCCAAAAAAAAAGAAAACAAAGGTTGAGGGGCATTTTGTGAATATCTTATACAAGGTTGCAAAGAGTTATAGAGTATCTATCTAGGTAAAAATTGTATCCTTTATCATGGATAATATCTATTACAAATATGGAGGTCATAAATTTAGTATAGGATATAATTTTGACATCCTAATGATGCCTTTCAAATCATTAAAACCCTACATTCATATCTATAGGTTTTGAATTTTGAATGACTTTTGACATCCTAAATAGAAAAAAAAAACATACTCTCATGGTTGACATGGTCATATTGATTAAATTATGTGAAAATTATTATGAATATCATTGGTATGATGTTTATTTATAGTTTTTTAAGTTTCATGGACACCTACAAGTGTCCTTTCACAAGAAAATGTTCACCTACAATTGAGTAGGCAAACACTAAGCTAACATTGGTGTCTACGTAGTGTTTTAGGAAATACAAGGTGAATAAATGTGTATAAATATGATATGTGACATTTATGACTAACAAGGGTCTCTACATATCATAAAGAAATCCTAATTAGGGAAAATTACACCTACATGAGTTATTTTGGTAGGGTAACACAATCAAGAGGTAGAACTTAGTCTTATGAGCTCAAGGTACATGTAAAGAGTATATGAATAGTTATAATGATAATAAAATCCTATTATGACCTTATTTGGGACCATTATGACCTCCATAATCTTTTTACTATGTAAAATAAGATTATATAGACCTCTTAAGGCCCTATATGCACTAATAACTGAGTGTTTAATCCTGATGAAGGTAAAGAGATGAATATGCTTAGGAAGAGAAAGAAGATTTGATAAAAAATTAAAAATTGTATATTATAGGTTAATATAGTGTTTAAAAAATCTCTAATACTCCTTTAAATTGAATCATCTACTCTTCATTGTAGCTCAAGGATGACAGTCTGTACAGTGACACTAGGAGACCCATGTTGTTCAATGGGTAAGGATGAAGAATCTAAGGGAGAAGAGTGGTTTTTGGTGAATTAAAATATGATTAATAATTAATTTAAGGTTAATAAATTTTTTAAGAAACATAATTACATTGGACTTAGCTTAGAGAGGTCATTCTTAGGTGGAAGTGAAAAATGCAAGAAAACGGTCCTTTTAGAGGCCTTTTTTGGACAAATTGAGTTGGTTAGATTCCTAAATGGATGAATATAAATTATCTCTTTGGTAAAAATATTAATTATTATCTAATAAAACTCATAAAAACTTCACTTTTCCTTGAAATTGAGTTTTATATCTCACTATTTTATCTCAGAGGTCAGCCAGTCAAGAAAATCAAGGTTTTGGCAAAGTAAGCAAATGAAGCCAAAAAGGGTAAGGAACTTTATAGAAAGATTTTTTAACATTAAAATAACATATTTTTAGGTTTATTTAAGGTTAATATGTTATAATAAACACTAATTCAATCTCAAACCTCTCAAAATGGTCAAAACACTCTTTTACACAACTCAACCAAGCAAGCTACATTTAGGCCTAGTTGGTGTATGAGAAGAAATAATGAGGAGTGTTTGGGAAGTTGTGTGATGAATTTTTGATATTTAATTAGGTATTTTAAATCATGATGAAACATCCCAGACATGAGATATCAATCCAAATAGTCAAAACTAGTAAGGTGCATGTTAAGCCTATTAGGCCTTGAAGTGACCTAGAGCCAAATGGGGGTCCAACTTCACTTCTAGATATTGGTAAGATTTATATCTGATTGTAACATATTAATGGGATGAATTTATAAATGTATGATCCATTATGATGTAGGTAAATCCATGAAAAAGTCAATTTTGGACTTTAAGACACATTAAGCCTATAGGAAATGTGAAATAAGCTCGATAGGCTAGTTTTCAATGATCATATCTTCTCTGAGGATGTGCATGGATGCCAAAGGAGTTTGGAGAGGTTATTAGGGGTAATTGAAATCATTTTTGTGTAATTTTTTGTCTATTAAAATCTTAGGGATTTATGAAAAAAGATTAATGATAAAATGGACCTAAAACCCTACTAAACCTTGGATAAGGACCCAAGTGAGAAAATAATCATGGAAAAATACTATAATGGGATATAATGATAATTAAAGTGATTTTAAGTTGAATAGGACTCTTTAGGTATCCTCATAAATTTTTATGCTACCCTACCTGTACTAACATGGTACAAAATGGCTTTCTTTGACTATTTTGTGCATTGTATAGGTTATATGGACTTTCAAGGAATAAAATAAACTTTGGGAGGAAGATATGGAATTATTATAACTCAATATATTAATTTAATTCCTTGAAAAAATTCCTAAGTGTTCCAAAAAAATCTCTCATCTCAGCCAGTCAGAACTAGCATAGTGAACATGATAGTGAGAAGAGTGAAAAATTCAAGTGGAATTATTTTTAATTTATGCCTAATAAATTTAAGGCCAGGGAGAGTATTTAAAAGTTTCATAAAATCCATTATATGTATTTTCATAATAAATTAAATCGATTTTGGAATCCAAGTGTGTGAGGTGTGTGAAAGAGGAGTTTCTTAGACTGCAGATGGTAATGGTTCATTTCCAAAAGCTTCCAGGTGACTAGGAATACAACCAATGCATAGGGAAGCATGTATGAAACCTTTCCCTATAATTAAAATAATTATATATACTCCTTGTAAATGTTTTGACGTTAAAATAGGTGTGAATGATGAAGTCAATTTTTTGAGCCAACTAAAGGAATTTCATACCACTTTTTAAGAGTTTCATGCCTTGTATGGAAACTTGTACTTCCTAACCTTGCATGGTACATTTCACATATCCTTTTCATGCATATATAACCTCTTTTCTTAGCTTTAAAAGTTTCCAAGTGACCTTTTGACTTCCCTTTCCTCACCCCTCTCCCAAATGTTATCAATAGTAACTTGTTTAGCTCTTTTGAGGAGCCTCTAATGGTTAATGGTGAAAACCTATCCAATTTTTTATTTTAATGACTATTGAAGCAATAAAAAATTTAATTTTAATACTTACATGATGCATAATTGATTTTGGTTCCAAATATTGTTGATCATGTTTAGTAAAAGATGGTCTTTTCTAGCATGTTGTCTTTGATTATCCACCAAGTATGCAGAAGAGTAATTGTTATAGGCATTTGTTAGTGTATTAGAGTTATAGAAGTGGTATATTATTTTATTCTCTAAAGGATCATTCATTATCCCTCCTAAACATCAATATATGTCTTGAACTTAGCATATGAAAGATTGATGTAATAATTTGTCTTCAGTTGTGAGTTATGTGTTAAAGAAGATGTGATGTACTCTAAGTAGTATATGTTTAGTAAATAGGAGTAAGTTCAATATTGGTCCATCACCTTTTATATTTCTACATTTTTCTTCTCAACCCTTTTCATGAAAAGTTGATACGTGAGAAAGTGCTTCAAAGATTGAATCAAGGGAACTAGCCCTTCTAGATATTCATCTCACCAATTGATTACCCACATCAAGTGAGATGTTTCCATTGTGCCACTTGATGACGAGAGCTGAGAAATCTCTTTAAGGGGTGAAAATCCAAGTAACAAGAGTAACCATACAACATATAGAACATGTTTAGTTAAATGTAGCATTAAAGTACACAAAAAAATGTGATCAAATGAAGGCCTAAGATGCATGATAAATATCATGGAAATTTATATATAGTAACATTACAAGGTCAACAAGAAAATCAAGCACACATACAAGAGCATTCAAAATCAAGTCAATATACAATGGTCCTAAGAGACCCTAAACAAGGGGCCTATTCAAATGTTGCACAATTTAAGGAACATGACTTAGTCAAATGTCTATAAAATAAATAATGACACATTCAAATGTCCATAAAGATATTGACATATTCAAATTTCAAAGAAAGAACACATAGGCATAGGGGATAAGAAAAGGAGAATATTAAAATGTTCAAAGAAATGAGACAATAACAAGGTAAGACACTAAAGGAAGTACATAAAGGAAAGCATAAGCAACTGGCATAAACATATCATTACATCCCATGGATCAAATGTGTTAAAAAAATGTCCAAGCGCATAGCATATCATGTACCCTATGAAATATATAATCATGGATAAAGGCACATGTAAGTACATAAGATTTCAAACATGATAATGAAGAGACCATTTAATGATATAACCTAGAAATATAATGATAATACAGGTGGATGCCCCCAATGTCCATTTGATATGAGTAGAATGAAGGACCAACATCTGAAATAGAAATAAGATCATATATCTATGTATGCCTATGTCACATTAATGTAGAAGCATGAAATACATGTCTATGTAGATGTAACTTATTTTCTAGGCATCAACATGGAACTAATGCATAGAATCCAAAGAGACAATAGAGTATGTAGGTGTTGAACTTGTTTCTATATTTTTGTATTTTTTGATTTTTTTAGTATTTTGGAATATATGAAGAGACTACCATATGATCCCATCCAAGGAATGGTCATCTGTATCTCACCACTCAAAACCTAGTGTAAGTAATTTGTGGTATTCTTAATGAGGATTTGTAGGTAGAATATTTGTCATTTTAATATTTGTAATGGTTTGTGTAAATGTAATTGGACTTTGAGGTTATGAAGTAGAAATAGAAGTAATAGGGGTTCATGAGACCCATCTCTATCTACTATGTGCTTTCTTTAGAATAAAAATATTAGAAATATGTTTAGGTGCTCTAGATGTCTAAATATGGTGCATAATAGAATATGGGTATTCTATAAAACCCACTGCATATCTCTAATGTAATGGTTTCTCAAGTACTAGCCAACTAGTAAAGGGGATTTCTTGTTGCTTACAATTTTTTGTTGTATTAAGTTTATTCGATTTGATAGTTAGTTGCATGGGTATAAGTTTTTCTTGTTCAAGAGGATGCTCATATAGGATTTTGGAAATTGTAATTGCTTGAATAACATGAATGAATTGTTGACCATTTTTTATCACCATAGAGAATAACTTTTATTTTACATATTTGGTTTTATCAGAGAGGGTTCTTCAATTTCTACTTAGAGTTCATGACAAATATATAATTATTTTGGACTTGTCACATTCTCAAAGAAGTTTGTCTTCGAGGAAAATATTCCAAAGTTCAGTTAGTATCCCCTCAAAATGGCTAAGTATTTTACTTAGTGAAAATTTAAAAAAGGATGGTCTTCAATATTTTTGCTCAAAAGGAAAAGTTAGAATTTTTGTTCACAATGTTTTTTTCCAAAAAAACATTTTGAAGGCCTGGGAAGTGTTGGATCTTATAGTAAACTTAAAATTCAAAATTTTCATTCTGAACAAAATTTTTGAATAAGACTTCATAAGGTTCATTTTTGTTTTATTCATTGGAGAAAATGATTAACAAATATGTTTAGAGGAGCTCTAAACAAAGATGTAGAGGACCAAACTTGTGAAACAAATGTCTAAGGTCAAAGGCCAAGTAGAAGTTTTGAAGAAGAAAATTTCATGCCTTAGTCAAATTTTTGACTTTTCCTGGAGCCACATCTCAACACTTTACATCCCCAGGCCTATTCAAAAGTCCCTCAAGGTTTATTTTTTATTAAAATTTTCCTAGGGGAAAATGACATTGGTAAAGTGCCAAAGTAAGCAAGTTAGTGGGATGCTTCCACATGTCATGATCCCAGTTCCCTAAAGCCTAAAACCATTTATACAATTCAATAACCCTCAGAATAGTGGGATAGTAGGATGCTTCTATGTGTCATGATTCCAACAACCCAAAATCCTAGATATGTCCATACAATGTTGAGTTCCCTAGGTAAGTGGGTAAGCAGTATGATGCCATGTGTTATAATACCACATAACCTTGATATAAATAAGTTGAGTAGGGTTGTCAGTCACAACAAGGATCCTATCCAAATTAACTATGCCACATTGTAATATCCTATGAGCCCATGATATGAAGGTAGGACTAGTTTACAAAAGCATTGAGTTTTGGAAAAGCAATGCATGGCAAAGGCAAGGCTAAAACCTCAAGTGCTCAGGAAAATGAAGAGAGTCCATGTGGTGGCCAAGGAAAAGCAAGAAATGACATAAAGCTAAAGCCCACAAATGTTGATTAGCTACCAAGTAATAAATCAAGTTTCCACGTCAGAACAACAAATAATGAAACAAAGAGAACATGTGGAAGTGATTACCTCATCAGGCATGAGATCAGAGATTAACAACCCATATAGCTGTCAAAGCCATTGAAAGCTAAGGATCGACTATGTATCCAAATCAGCTTATCAAATCAAGTGCATATCAATTTCTCATGTAGAAATGACTAGAAAGGTAGAAGAATTTAATGAAAAATTGAGTAGTATCACCCAACAAAGTATGGAATGCACATTGGGATTAAGCACAAAACATATGAGATAATGAAGAGTCTTAAATGATAAATATGTATTAGATGTCTATAAAATATAGCATTGAAATTAAAAATAGTGGAATTAATAAAAATATTCTAGGATGAACAATCCCTAGAATCTTCAATTCTACAAAGTGTCCAAATTTTGATTTAGTAGTTGAATGATTAAATATTGGTTATTTCACAACTATTGAGAGAAAGAGGATAAATGGAAAAATGAAAGATTGAGGCAATAGCCACCATACCTTGAAGACACAATCATGATTTATAATTAATTTTGGCCATCCATATCCAATTATAGAGATATTATATGTCTCAGTTTTTTATATTCATCTAATTCCTTTAGCTATATTCTCTATTGTAGTTAATGACCTATGGGCTTCCCATTACCTATAAAAACTTGGGCCCTTCATTATATAAGGGTTGAAATTTATAAGCATACTAATGATTATAAAATTTTGCCTCCACAAGCCCTTTACTACTTAAACCTTTCATTTTAATGAGAATTGAGTTCACTTCCCTTCATTATTTTACATTCTTTGTGAATTTTATACTTGTTAATATTTGTCTATGGATGAATTTCATCCCTCTCATTGTTGTCCACTCCTGAAACCTATATTCAGATCTTGGAATTAATTTATAATTCATATTCAATATGTATTCAGGTCTGTGTATGTATTTTGTTATGGACTGATTATCATCCTTCTCAGTGTTACATTGTGTTCCCATACCTATATATGAAACACTAATGCAATTGAAGTACCCATTTTGGAGTCTATGTGATATTTCCTTGTTATCTTCAATTTGTAATGAGTTCTTCAAGGCTTGTAGAGTGGCTCTATCTAGTCTTAGTGCATCACCATTTTATATTCCAACATTCATCCTCCCTTTTCACCCTCAAAATATTTTAGACTTAGGATTATCTATATATTTCCTTTCATCTCTTTTAGGCTTACATGTTGATCCTAAATCAAGTGTATTTATATTAGAAGGAATTCATCATTCTCTAGAGGTCTATCCCAAGGAGTGCAAGGGCCCCAAAACCTTAGGGATGTTATCATTATTCTACTAAATTAACTTGTCCAATTTAGTAGGTGCATGGTTTGAGTGAAAATAGTTTCTAGAACTTCCAATGAGACCCAATCAAATATTTAACCAAGAGTTTGGTGCTACTCTTGTTAATATTATTAAATACACTCTACACAACACCTAGTGACTCAAAGAATTTCTAGTTTTCAAAGATCAATTTATCATCTATATTCCAAGATAAATGAGTTCAACTTCAAGAGGTATCGATATTAATTTCATTGAATTATATGTACCATTTAGAAGAAGAAGAGAAAGAGTATCCTCATCTTCAGTCAGGAGAGTTAGATAAATACCTCTTAGAGCTCAGTTTACCCATCCTTTTAGTAAATTCCCCTAACCTAAATGGAGGTTATTTCCTATTCCATTCATGGTCATGCCAACAAATAAACTATTTATGTCCTTTAATGGAGGCAACCCCTAGCTCTATCTCAGTATGATGACATTCCAATTTCAGCTCTTAAGAACTTGTCTTATTTTAATGGTGAAAATGTAACCACCCTTGTAGATCACATATAAGGTTTTTAAAATATATATTTTGTCCATAGTGCCACTAAATATAATGTAACAATCAAGATACTTTCCTTTTATCTAAAATTAAAAACCCTCCAATAATACAAAATCTTGACACCCAATACCATTCATAGCTAGGATGAGCTAGGAGAGTAATTTTGCAAGGAATTTGAAGACAAGAGTAACCATTAATATCTTATGGAGAATATTACCACCATTAAGAGAGCCCCACATGAGCTAATGATTGATTTTAATTTTGGATTCCAAAGAGTCTAAGACAAAATATATCCCTCATTTAAACCATTTACAGATATTGAATTTTTATATTATTTAAGTGCTATAATTAGTGATACTATTGTAATGGTATAATAAATATGAGGAGTGATACTCCTTGATGCATATGATATTGCTTTTAGGGTTGAGAATATCCTAATTCATGTTCAAAAAATTGATCATAGGCATCCCATGCCTCTTTTTTTAGACCCACCACCCAACTAGCCTACTGATCAACCTTAATCATAACCTATCCCCACTATAGTCAACCCACTAACTACATATATTACTCTCTTCAGTGATTTACATGAAGCTCAAAAACTACTACAAGGTTTTGAGAATATTATAGTAACCCTAAAGAGTCAACAAGATAAACATAGTAGACCCTACCAACCATTTAATCAACCTTATAAACATGGTAGGATACCTTATCAAAATAGTGCACCAAACTAAGGCCAACTTACTTATTTTAGAACACCTATTACATGAAACACTAATAGAACCTCAAGAGCCTTTATCCATGTTCTAAATAATTCATTCTAGGATTATGAGTGGTTCTTTCCTTAAAATGAACCATATAATAAGGCTACCTATAAAAATGGAATGTTGAGTCAATTTTTAATGGTGCAAAGTATATTATACTCCCAAGAGTAGTCAATAGAATCAAATTTACAAAGGGATGAAGTGTATGAAGAGGCCCAAACATAGTCAGATGAAGCCACCTTGGTAAATTGGAAGGAGATCAGCTTTATTGGTATAAATTAGAGCCAATTACCAAGTACAATCAACACTCTTATGGCTTATAACACTAGGTTCAATAGATGATAAGTGGAAGGTAAGAGGTCTTCTTTAGTAGGCTAATCCTCCACTTCACAAGATCTATAAGAGTTTACCAAAGAGAAGGTTACTCCTACTAACACCCAAGCTTAAAAAAATATACTAATCAAAAGGATATTCAACCTCAAGCCAATCAAAATACTAAGGAGGAGGTTACTATCTCAAAGTTTCAGACAAAATAGACTCAAATCCCCTTCAACATAGTGGAGAAAATGAAAATAATGAGCTTGAATGGGACTATGTGAGAAGCCATATCTATTCCTTCTCAAAGGGATTAGTTGTAGGAAGTATTGAAAAGCTTCCATTCTCATGAATGGACAAGCAAATAGCTCTAGATAGCTACTTCTACTAGCTTGAGTCAACCAAAAGAAGGAGAACCTATTAAAAGAAACAAACCACCTCTATTTTATATCTCCTTAATCATAGGTATGCACCTTTTCTATAATTTTATGATTGATTTAGGTGTAAGTAGATTAGTCATGCCTAAGAAGATAGTTGGCATGCTAGGTATAGATTACACTCCAATTGTAAAAGGAGTTGTTCAGCTAGATGGAATAGCTATCAATACTATATGGTTTATTAAAGTCTTAAATATTACCTTGTGTGCATGTCTCAATCTATCCATTACCCAATACATCTTTTTTATAGACATGTATCCCTTTTTTCCATCTATCTTTCAAGGGACATCATTGCAAAAATGGGTGGGTACTTATCTTCTAACTAGTCACATGTGTTGTTAAGGACTCGATATGGGACCAAGGTAACTATCAAGGCTTATACCATTTGTAGAGATCATATAGATATATATTCACCCAATCCCATGTATATGAATTATAAAATTCATGGCCCAAAGGATAGTTCATTCTTGCATGAGACTAATACACACTTAGAGGAGATCCTAGATATATCACTAGATGACTAGGTTAATGAGCATTAGGGATTTGATCCATATGATTTTATGGAAAAAATAAAGCTGGGCAAGTACTACATCCTTCAAGAGGGATCTACCTTTACAAACCTCATTAAAACTTAAGAAGACATTAAAGGCATATGGAAACTATTTTTTGATGGATCTAGAAGCAAAAATGGTGTAGGGGTAAGCATTATGATGAACTCTCCTCAAAAGGATAAATACTTTCATACATTTAAGCTAAAATTTAGTTGCACCAACAATGTGGCCAAATATGAGATGTTAATTCAAGGCCTTCAATTAGTACAAAATAGGGGATTTAAAAAATTTCAATTATTTAGGGATAATGAGATGGTTGTAAAATAGGTGAGGACCCAAAATGGATCCAAAAACAACCTACTAAAGGCTTAAAAACATAGATTTTGGGATCTCATTTAAAACTTTAATGCTTTTAATATACAAGTTGTGTTAAGGAAGTAAAATGTTGATGCAGATAAGCTTGCCATAGTAGGCTCTTAGTACAACCTCTATGTTGATGTTGTGAGCAATGCAGGACAACTTGTCAAGCTGATAGTTAGACCTATAGTGCCTAATAATGATTTTAACTATAATTGTTTTGAGAATGATGAGTAAGTCATCAATTTATTACAATAGGAGGCATAATTTTTTACCAAAAACCATTTAGGGTTGTAGGCACAATATGAGGATCAAATCATACAATTAAAAGGAAAAAAGATACCCAAAATATTAGTCACACTATAAAATGTCTTCAACTTAGATGACTAGTTCAAGGGTCAGAAAAGGAATATGGAAATCAAGAAAGAGAATTATGAGTCAGTGGTTATCTCCAATGTAAAAATATTGAAATATATAAAGGTATGCACACAACCTAAAAATTTAGAGTTTGTTCACCTTTTTAGAAAATATGATGACATATTTTCATGGAGTTACCAAGGCCTCAAGGGTTTTGGCCTAGCATACAATTGAGTTGGACCCTAATGCAAAACTAGCCAAGAAAAAGCAAAGGCCTATAAACCCCAAGTTAGAACTATTGATGAGGAAGGAACTGACCAAGCTCATATAATCTAATATCATATTTCCAATCAATCACTCATCTTGGGTAACCAATTTAGTCCTAGTAAGGAAGAAAAATGGAGAGATCAAGTTGTGCATGAACTTCGAAGACTTGAATAGAGCATCCTTAAAGGATCATTATCCCCTTCAATGCATGGAACAAATCTTCTAAATAGTAGAAAGAGCTTAGAGGTTTTCATTTTTTGATGGATAATTGGGTTACAATAAAATATTGGTACAAGAGTCTGATTAGTTCAATACAACATTCACATTTAAATAAGGCACTTATGCATATAAAAATATGCCATTGAAAATGACCAATGCTAGTGCTACCTTATAAATAGATATAAACATAGATTGTAAGGGCCTAGTCAATGATATGGTCCTATTTTACATTGATAATATCACCATATTCTCCAAATATTTAGTTGATCACTTAAGTCATTTGAATTAGGTATTTAATCAATGTAGAAAGTTTGGGGTATCTTTAAACCGAAACAAGTGTGTAATTACTATCCATGAGGGATATTTATTAAGACAAATTATTTCTAAGGATGGATTGGCCATTAAACCAAAGAGAGTATAATCCATCATATCCATTTATCTACCAAGCCACATGAAAATCCTCTAACGCTTTTTGGGAAAGATAAACTTTATGAGAAGGTTTATACTAAACTTTGCTTCACTAGTCAAACTACTTACCTATATGCTCAAGAAAAGTGAAAATTTTAGAAAGATAAGGGTAGGTATGGATACATTTAAAGTAATAAAAAGATCAATATCCTAATATACCACACTTTTGAATCCATGTTATGACAAAGATTTCATCTTTTATGCTTTCATAGGAGATAAAAACATCTCAAAAATCTTAGTACAATAGAACCATGACAAAATGGAATAACATATCACTTTCTTTAGTCAAATGATTAAATATTATGAATTAATATATAGATTTGTGGAGAAAAAAGTGTTGGATGTAATTAGAGCATTGAATAATTTTAGACACATGCTCTCTAATAATAAGATTCATCTGATGGTCTCACATCTATGTGTGAAAGAGTTTCTATTGAGTAAAAATATCAATGAAAAAAGATCTAGTTGTATCACCAAAATGATGGAGTATGAAATTGACATCAAGATCACAAAGATCATAAGAGGAAAAAGACTGTGACCATTTATCATCTGATCTAGGATTTGAAATTAAAATGATCCTTATGTTGTAATAGGAATAACTACCTCATCAAGACCCTCCTAGTGGCTGGACTCAAATCATGATGGCATTTTTCTAGTTGGGTGACTATCCAAAAGGGATTAATAAAGAAAAAATAAGACATTTAGGTTTCAAGACATTCCTTATGTGTTATTTGATGATGTGGTGTTTATAAAATATATCAATGGAGTCCTCTTAAGATGTATATATTAGGATTAGACTGAAAAAACCCTTCAAAAGTTCTATGATAGATTGTCAGGAGAACATTACTCACCCAAAAACAATACTGTAAAGATCATGAGTGTTGGTTATTACTAGACAAGTTTTTTCAAATATTATCATATATGGGTAAGATGATGTATAAAATGTGCCTTCTTTACAAGAAAGTAGAGGCTAGCAGCTCTTCCACTTTGACCAATTCAAGTTGAGCAGCCCTTCTCTTAGTGGGGTCTAAATTTATTGGGATGATTAATGCTCCTTTAAGTGTTGGACACAAGTGGATACTAATAGACACATACTATTTCATAATATGGATAGAGGAAATGGCCCTCAAAAGAGAAATGAAACATTGATCTTGGATTTTTATGAGAGAATTGTGACTAGAATTGGTGATCCATCCACCATCATCTCATACAATGTTATGGATTTTATTAGTACTAGAATTAATGAGTGGGTAGTAAGACACAATATCTATTTGAGCACCTTCTCAAGTTATTACCCTTGAGGTAATGGTTTGGTTGATTCAATAAAAAAACACCTGATTCACATCATCAAGTGAACCATGGAGGAGAATCAAAGGACTTATCATGAAAAACATAAATCATCCTTGTGGGTAGATATAATAATGCCCAAAATGGAAACTAGAAACTCTCCCTTCATGTTGGTTTATGGGATGGAGGCCAAGCTACCTATGTCACTAGAACTACCCTCATTAGAGCTCACCCACCAGTTGGAGCTAATTAAGAATGAACTTATGATGGTGAGACTAGATAAACTAATGGAGATGGAAGAGACCATAGAACAAGTTATGCATACTTTGAATCTTCAAAAATATCAAATGAAGATAAACTTTGATAATAATGATAATAATAGAAGTTTCAAAGAAATAAACTTGGTGATTAAGTGGGATGTGGACAAATTAAAAGATGGGAAGTGCATATTTTTTTTATGCCAATTTGAGTGGTCTTTATTTAATCATAGGATGCAAGTAGGACAATGATTTTTAGCTCTCAAGACTAAATGAATAAGAGTTACTGATCACAAGTAATGGGATCCATCTTAAGAACTAATTTTGAAGTGTTTTTATTTTGTATATAGTAGTTTAGCAACATTTAATTTCCTATAAGTTCTACAACACACTAGTTTAGTGTTTTATTTTCATAGGTGATTTTGCACATTTATTTCTTCTTTACTTTCTCTTTTTATTAAATGTGAATTTCATTTTAATTTATTTAGTAGTGGGAAAATCAGGTTACAATTGGGTTAAATTTATATATTGAAAATTTCATATTCTTTTATGACTACATACCCCAATGTATGCATAAGGTTATTAGCCTAGATCACTTGGCAGTTAGGTAGCCCACAATGGTCACCAAGAATTTTGACTCTTTTTTGTCACCATAGAAGAGTAACTTTTAGTTTAGATATTTGTGTTTATAAGGGAGGGTGGTTCAATTTCCACTTGTATTTTAGGATAAATAGCTATGTTTTTAAGACTTGTCATATTCTCAAATAATTTGGGCTTCATGGAAAATATTCTAAAGTTCAGTTAGAATTCATGAAAATGGATGTATTTTACTTAGAAAAAATTCAACAAAGGATGGTTTTAGGGTTTTTTTTCATAAAAGGAAAAGTCAATTTTTTTGCTATTTTTTTCCAAAACAAAAGTTTTGAAGACTTAGGAAGTGTCAGAATTTTTGTAAAATGAAAATTCAAAACCTATATTCTAAACAAAATTTCTGAAGAGGACTTCGTAAGGTTTATTTATATTTTGGTCTTTAGAGAAAATGTTTGGGAAATATTTTTGGAGGATGTCCAAATAAAATGTTAAAGACCAAACTTGAGAAATAAATGTTGAAAGTCAAAAGCCAAGAAAAGTTGAGAAGAAGAAATATTTCATTCCTTATTCAATTTTTTGACTTCACTCGGAGGCACTTGTCATCATTTCATGGTCTTGGGCATATTGTATAGTCCTTCGAGAAATAGTTTATCTTAAAATTTTCCTAGGATAAAATGACATAAATAAAGTGCCAAAGTAAGTGGGTTATCAAGATTATTCCACACATAAAAATCCCAGCAACTCAAAGCCTGAAAACCATCCATACAATTTAAAAACCTTAGAGCAATGAGTTAACAAGATGCTTCCATATTTCATGATCTTGATGAACCAACATCCTGTAAATGTCCATAAAATGTATAAGCCCCTAGGTAAGTGGATAATATGTATGATGCCACATGGTATAATCCCACTTCACCTTGATATAAATATGTGAGCAAGGTCATCAATCATAGCAAAGATCCATTCTAATAGATCTATGCAACACGATAGTCTTTTAAGAGCCCATGATTTGAAGGTAAGACCATTTGCCAAAATATTAGAGTTTCAAAAAAATGATTCATGGTAGAGATGATTCCTAAAAATTAAGTTCCTAGGAAAATGAAGATAGGCCACATGGAAACAAATTAAAATTAAGAAAGGATAGAGAACTAAATCCCATAGATGTTGATTAATTTCCAAGTCATAAAGTAGGTTTACACCTCTGTAGAAGCAATATCACAATAAAGAGGACATGTGTAAATGATGAACTCAATAGGCATGAGCTCAGATATTGTTGTCCCATCTAACCATCAAAGCCATCAAAATTTGAGGATCAACTATGTATTAAACTTAGCTCATAAAATCAAGTGCAGATTGGTTTCTCACCTAGAAATGACAAGAAAACTAGCAAAACTCAATGTAAAATTGAGTATCGACACACACCAAAGTATGGCATGTGTAATGGGATTAAGCAAAAATCACATAGGATAAGGAAGAGTCTTAAATGTTAAATATGGCATGGAAATATGTATAATGTAGCAATTAAAGTAAATATGGTGAAATTAAGTAAAATATTCTAGGGTGAGCAATCCCCAAAGATCTTTATCTATGTCCCTATGCACAAAGTGTACAAATTTAGATTTAGTAGTTGAATGATTAAATATTGGTTATTGTGAAATAGGTGAAAAAAAGGATAATTTTATAGATGTAGGATTGAGGCAATCAACATCATACATCAAAGACATAATCAAGATATGTAATTAATTTTGGTCATCCATATCGAATTTTAGAGAGATTATTTGTCTCAGTTTCTAGTATTCGTCTAATTCCATTAGCTACATTATCCGTTATAATTAATGACTCATGGGCTTACCATTACCTATAAAATACTAGGTCCTTTTTTGTAAAAGTTTCCAAATTTCTAGGCACAATAATGATGTGAAAATTTTCACTCCATGAGACTTTTACCAATTAAGCCTTGCATTTTAATGAGAATTGAGTTCACCTCCCTTCATTCTTTTGTATTCTCTATGCATTTTATGATTGTTGATCTTTGTCTATGGATGAATTAATCCCTCTCATTGTTTTTCATTCTTATCACCTTTATGTAGAGATTGGAAGTCATATTTTATGTATATTTGGGTCTATGTATGCATTATTTGTGGACCATCTATCATCCCTCTTAGTGTTACACAATGTTCTTGCACATCTATATGAAACACTAATGCAATTGAAGTACCTATTTTGGATTTTGTGTGATATTTCCTTATTATTTACAAAGTTTAGTGTGTTCTTCAAGGCTTATAAAGTGGATTTATCTAGTCTTGGTGTATCACCATTTTATATTCTAGAATTCCTCCTCCTTTGCCCCCCTCAAAATATTTTAGACCTAGGATTAGCTTTAGATTTCCTTTTAGATATTTTAGGATTGCATGTTGATCCTAAATTAGGTGCATTTATATTATAAGGAATCCTAACTTACCTTTAGGTCCATCCCAAGGATCACAAGGGTCCCACAACCTTGGGGATGTTCCCATTATTCTACTGAAGCAATTCTTCCAATTTAGTGGGTACACAATTTGAGTGACAACATGTATTTAACACACCAATGTATTTTAAAAGGTAATTCTTAAATAATATGGATCCAAGGTGTTTCTAATAGGATATCAAATACTCTTATGAAAGGTATAACTGAAAAGGTAGTAACCACATATGTAAAACTAACCTGCAAAGGTATGCCAATCTTGCCAAGGAAATTCTGGGAGATCCCTTCAAATTATCTAATTGATCTATTATAAAGATGTAAATCATGATTAGTATAACCCAAATATGCAAGTAATGTCATGGTGTAAACAATTTCAATTTCTCCATTATCAATCATAACATTGTGTATAGGTTGGTGATCAAGGAATGCTCAAATGAATAAAGAATGAAGATCATAGTCATAATCCTTGTTCTCAATATTATCAAAATTAATAGAATGACTTTGAACCATAGGAGGTATATGTCATGTATAAGTATCAATAATACAATCTAATGGGTGAGTATAATGCGATGGAGGATGATGTGCATTATATTCCATTTACACTTTTAGTTCTTTCTTAGTATAGTCTAATAAAGTTTTTTTAAATATTTGTATGTTTCTAGTGATCACCAAGTTGTGAACCTGATTCCTTGGAAGGATCATCAAGTGTAATATTTTTGTCATCAATAAGGTCTTGTATCTTATGATTCAAGGTAACACATCTATTTGTATAATGTCCTAGTCTATTATGATAATGACATTAACATACACATCATATCCTTTGGGTAGAGGTATATTCATCTCAACCTCTATAACATGAGGGAGAGATATAATGTCACTCTACTATCTATGGGAATAATGATATAAGAGACTTAAGCAAGAATGTAGATTATCTCCTTGGTGTATTCGATAATATAAACTAATTAGGTTGCTATGAAACTATGTCAACCATGGGAGTTACATCTTTTTTGAGGCTCAAGATTCCTTATCTTATAACTTGGCTTGATTTTAAATTTGGAATTAGATGTAGATGTAGATGGTATGTTTGATACATACTTGAGCTTATTCAATGAAATAATTTTCATTTCATGGTCCTATAAAACATGGCATAAGTCATCAAAATATTTGAACTTCTTGAAAACAATGGACTCATGTAAAGGAGTAAGAAAACATTATTTGCATATGTCTTGAAATTCTTTATCTACCATAAGATTAGTCATTTTAGCTAACATTATCTTTTACCTCAAGAAATATTCATTTATAGGTTAATTTATTCTTTGTTTTATTTTTGAAATGTGAGCATAAGAATAATTTTTAGAAATATTAATGAATAAGGGTGCCAAAAATTGATGTACAAGAGGTTTAAATGATTTCATGGACTGGGGAGGTAAATCATAGATCTACCTAAAGCATAGTCCTTGAGGATTATTGGGAATAATTTAGACAAAATTTTATGATTGGAGGCATAATCAAGGCATTCCACATGAAAAAATTGAATATGACATTCAAGATCACCCTTGATATCATAAAATGTGAACTTTGCTACAAAAAAGTAGTTGGCAAAGGGTGCAAAGATATCTTAAGTGCAAGAGGGTTATGTAACACATCTTGGGAATCAATAACATGATGATAATTTAAAGAATTTTGTTCAATTTTTGTAAGCTTTTACTCCAAGGTATTTATAACTTGAAGGAGTGTTTGAACTGTAAAACCATGAGGATTTACATTGGCAAGCTAAGTATTCACTAAAGGGGATGTAATCATGGTTTGAATAGACATAAAAAATAGTATTTGAGTTGAAACATTCATTATCCCCATGGTATATGTAGTAGTATTAGTTTCATGAAATAAATGTTTAAATACATATCTCTTTCCCCCATTAAAAGTATTAGGTTATAATGTGTTCAGGGGAGGGTTGTTGGTAAATGGGGATGAACCATAGTTCTAATAACATTATAAATAGATGGATTTGTTTGGTCATCTATACTTTTTGAGTTCTTAGTTTCTAAAATATTTTTTAGGATTTTGTCAAAATATTGAGGGTTTTGATGAATAGACTCATGAAACAATGCAATTTCTTGCTCCAATTCATGTTCTATGTATTCATGTCCATTGGTTTCATTAGACTCATTGTTTTCATTATCCTAATCTTCTTCTATGATAACCTCATAAATATGTTTTTAATTCTTAAAATTTATATCATGGGATTAGGTCCCTCATTATTTTGATACATCTTAGGTGGTGGGAGGGGAAGCTCAATGTGTTCAATAGGAACACCTCCCATCTAGGGATATGCCTAAGTTACATGAAAAATAATATAAGTAGGAAATGAAAAACTAAAACAATCTAAAACCCTAGATGACTAAAAACCCTAGAAATTATAAATGTTTGAATTCATATGAATTGGGTTTGCCAAATATTAACCCTCAAAAGCTAGATTGTGGTTTTCTAAAGTTAAAGGGGATAGAGATAGATTAAGTACAAGGGTGATAAATTATCTTTGTAGTAGGTGAACTAGATGATAAAAATAAATATAACATACGTTGAAATCATTAAAATTAGATAGGCTAAAAATAGTAACTAAAACTATGATAGATATGGAAATGATAAAAAGTAATTTAATTATATGGTTTTGATGCTAACACATTTATAGATTTGGAATAGGTAGGAAGCAAACTAGAAGAGGGTTCTAGAATGGTTTCTAAATTTTAGATTAAGTGCCTCTAGATCCTAAGACACTAGCATCAACCTTAGATAGTTATGTCTATGCTATTGTCTGAACCTGACATAAGTGTCCTATATGTAATACATGTTAGAAAAGGACATGAACACCTATATGTTTTTGGGTATATCTTCACCTTCACTCTAGTGAATTCATATCTAGGTCATTGACTTTTAATCTCATAAAATTGTAAAACCCTAGTTCTTTATCTTCATAATGACCTTGGGAAAAAATGGGTTAGTGGACACATAATGTTAGGCTAACCCAAAATACCCTTGTATCAATGAGTGTTACCTATATAACCAATACCCTATAGATGGCCTCAAACTAATGTATCTCTCCCCTGTATGTTGGCTTATGTGCGAATCATAAAATATTTAGAAAGAAAGTAAAATAATGACGTAGTTTTTAACTTGGAAAATATAGATCTCGAGATATTCCTTTAGTACTTCAAACCTATGTATGTGATATCCCTATGATTGATATAAAAATATGAGAAAATAGGGAAATTTTGATTTATCAAGTGATTTATTGAATGTTTTGATAAGTTACCTTGGTTTTTGTTAGGTGTTTTAAGTTTTTATAATGAATGAGGGTTGATCTTGTATTTTTATCAATCATTTTGGACAAGTTACATTAAATCACTTAATCTAAACATTAGGATACATTTGTTTTGATAAATGGATGACTTTAGCACACTAGACACTTACATCATTGTAGGATACCTATGTCGATGCAAGTGTCTATCCAAGATGTGAGTGTCCAAGGAAGATGAAAGTAGGTATAGGCTCAAAACATGATGAAGTGGAAGATAAGTAGGTTTTAAGCATTCTGGGTAAGGTCAAAGGTATGGGTCATCAACATAAGATTGGTCAAACCAAGATATAAGCCAAGGGGTATAAGATATAGTATATGCAAGACTTATAAAAGTAGGAAAGGTCTAGAACAGAGAAAAACAACCAAGGTTTAATTTTATCAAGTGTATAATATTGATGTTCTATATAATCCATAAATATCATCTAGAAATAATACCCTGAGTAAACTTAATTTATTGCGTGAATTTTATTTTCATGGTTTTATCTTGGGGCATATGTCTTCTTTATTTATTAATATATTTGTATGAGAATATCAACTTAGAGATTACACTTCTACTTTACAAAACAAATTTACATGGAGTAAAATAAATGACGAATATTTTGAGTAAGAAAAATATGGGCCTTTGTATGAGAGTCCAATTCCCTAATGAAAAATAATATATTTTACTATTCAAAAACATTATATACCAGTCAATATTTAGGAAACATTACCCACTAGTTATACAACAAAATACCACATATTTTGAAGAACTTATGAAAAATCATTTTAATGAAGCATTGACTACCTATGATAGAAGATGGAAAATGAAGAGAGGTGATTTCACTTACCAACCTTAGATGCATTTTTAAAATATCTAAGGTTATTATATAGATAATTCAACAATTTAGTTAGACATATGGTCAGGAGTGGATAGGTATGAGATTCAGACATCCACTCATCCTTATCCCTATTTATTCATGGTAGAGTGTGGCACATAAGTCTATTGAGAAATTTTCAAAATGGAGAGCACTAGAGTGGAGTCATAAAGGGTTTTTTGATCCACTGGAGAAAAATTGGGCACATATTATGATGTCTATGATCTCAACCATAATTTGGATAGGAAAGTGCTCAATCATGAATAAAGAATTTAGTAGCTTACAAGATGAATTGAAATATGTAAAGTGTGGGGGAATTATGAGTTCATATAATGGATCATAATATCTGTGTCATTCCCTTATTTATCCTATATTAATATTTCTCTTAATGGATTTGAATGTGTATTTTATAACTTGTCTCTAATCTAAAGTAGAAAATGAATATTTTTACCTAATTTAGTATGTGTGAGTCAATGTTACTTGTTTTACCACTATATTATAACCTTTTGTATTGAAAATACATTAATTTTGTATGTACAAGTTACATAAAAACATTAATACTATGATTTTGGCAAACAAGCAAACCATTTGCAGACCACTAAAGAAAAACTCAGAACTTCTCCAAAGTTTATCAATCTAGCTCTAGAGTCTTCTAGTCTAGGTCTTGAGTATTTTAATATAGATATAGAGTCTAAAAGTCTATCTTCATATTTCATTAGTCTGGTTCCAAAGTCTACTATCGTGTCTTTAGATTCTACTAATCTAGCTCTAGAGTCTGTTGGTCTAGCTCTGAAATCCACCAATCTGGATCTAAAGTGTGCTAGTCTAGATCCGAAGTCACTTAGGATATATTAAAATCACATTGGAGGAAATTTTGGCATCATGCATGTTTGATCAATAACCTTTTAAGCCATGTTTTATTCAATTCTAGATTTACAAGGAAACATTCCAAATATAGTATTGTTGTTTATGGACATTGTACTTATAGTAATGTTTTGTAAATGCATCACTATGAATATTGATGGGATTGGTTACCATATCATATTTAATTACAATTGAAGATATTTTAATTATTAATATTCAAAAGGTATCCACATGCAAACCTATGGATTTATTCCACCATTCATCTTGAAATATGGAAGGAGGTTGTAACTTATTTTTTACTTTGAAAATAAATTAGATGTAGTTAGAAATCTTGTTATGGAAGATTTATTCTGGTAAGATCTTGCAAATACATTTGGAAATATAACCACTTTTCCTATTTGATTATTATTTAGTATTAATTAAATAAGAGAGACTTTAAGATTAAGTAGAGTTGTTAAACTATTTTCCATATTTGTAAACATTTTATTGAGTTAATGAAGATTTGATATTTCTCAATGACTAAGTGTGATCTACATCCTATTCCAAGGGAGATTAAGGGCCCAATCAACTGAGGAACTATAATTATTTATGATATTTATTTTTTATATGATTTGTAATTAATCCTCTGTATTTTATGTTAAAAGTGTGAATTGATATATCTTATAGGTCCTTATGTATGTGTTTCTAATGTAAGACACTTTATGTATTTTGAATCATAAGAATTTAATTTAAAACACTATTTTAATTAAACAAAAATATTAAGGTTTGTTTTCTTTTATCAATAAGTGTGTTCATTTCCAAACAATTTCTTTGATAAGCAAAGTATGCTTCTTTTCAAAGAAAGTGTGTTTATTTTTAAAGCAAGTGTGTTTACTTGTATTATCAATAATTTCCATTTTGTATCAAAGTGTTTTCCTTTCAAGTAATTAGATAGATTTCATTTCAATAAATTAGAGTAAATCCTTAGGGATAAATGACTCACAGGTCCCCCTAGAATTTTCAATTGTTATTTATCATCTTTAACACTTTACTATTGTCTACCATTGGACATTGACCTTGGTTTGACATGACATCAACCAAGTTGAGTTGATCTAAAGGAAGAGATTAACAAAATTCATCATTGGCTACTATTATATGATCATTATATACCTTTTTCATATGGGTAGATATTCCAAAATCCCCATATTTCACTTTCCCTTAACTTGAGGCACATTTTGGTTGGTTTCTATATTACAGTCTTTCATATGGTGAAAGTCTAATAGTCTTTAGGCACCTTGGATTTTGGGTTCTTCTATATAGAAGATAGGTGTATGCTCTCTTGTGTTATTAATTTGTAGAACACATTATTGGTTTTGATGAATCCACATGGAAGAGGAAAATAGAAAAATATAAAATATTTACAATCCATATTATAAGAAATGAAATATTAAAATTTAAATAATATCTTGAAATTTAGACACACCAAAATACATGATATTTTTAGAAAATATCTTATTTTAATCAAAGATAAAACTTTAAAATTGTAATTATGATAGAGATAATATTCATTAAGATGTGCTAGACCATTAGACTGGGCTAGGGGGTGTCATTATATGATTAATTACATATCCTCTTACATTCTAGTTATTCCTACTTTCTCAAACAACTAACAAATGTTACTAGTAGATTGAAAGATCTATAAAGGGACTTGAGGAGTGAGTAATAGGTTGTGTAAAGGTAGGATACTTTTATTTTTCATGCATATAACCTTCATGGGATAATTTATATACTTCACTTGTTATCTCAAGCTTATAGTTGCTAGGTATGGTTCTCTAGGTCCTTGATGTCGATAACTCTTAGCCTTGTATAATTTATTAGAGTGTATCATCTCTGATAAGGATTTATAAATCACCCTTATGGTGCATTACAACATTATATCTCCATATCTCTCCCAATATAGTCTTGAAATGTTCTTTTTCTAGATAATAATGTCCCTCTTCTTTTCATTCCCATTTTCAATCTATTTAATTCATATTTGACTCCTAGCATCCTTTTATATTGCCTCTTGGCCTTGTAATTTGTGATTTTAATTGAAATACATTAGGTAATAAATCCATGCCTTCCCCATTAATTCCCATAACCACTCATTTCCACACTATATTCTCCATCACATTCGTGAATCTAGATGATCATGTTTTCCTACACATTTCTTTAACACAAGCATTAATTTCAATTTTCACTCATTAGTGTCCTTGCTTCCATTGTAAAACATCATTTCTTGATTATAGTGTTAACTTATCTTACATTGGATGAAACTCTACACACTATTATTTCATATATATGTGTGTTTGATTATCTCTTGCATGTTATTACATTAGATATCACTTTTTATAGTTTTATTTTCACATTTTATGTTTTGTTTTGACTTTTGTATCGATGTGATTTTCTTTGATTTAAATTTTTATTACGTATCTTATGTTTTTCCTTAATATTTAAATATTACTTAAATTTGGTGTCTTTTACATTAATTTTTTATTTTTATTTATTCACGTCTTTTTTCAATTTTATATTTACTTATTTAAGATGTCATTTTTCACACTTTAGTTTTTATTCCTTTTTACCATGCATTCTCTCAAATAAAAAACATAAATTACACAATAATACTTTATCATATCATGGTATTAAAAACCATATTATTTTATAAAGATGAAAAACAAGTCAAGGTGTGTCAAATGTTTTGTGTTAGACATACATACAAATATATAATACGTAGCTATCTCTTTGGTTATCATTCATCCCAAAAAGGTAGGAAAGGTGTCATACTCCATAAGGATCCTAAAGTTGTAGAGTCCTAAAGTGTCCTCCATAATGTGTAAGTATGTGATCATACTTTTTGGAGACATCATCATGCTCTACTTAGCTCTGTCTACATCTAGTGCACTTGGGCATAAATCACTCCATGAGAAGTAACCTTTGTAGTCTAAGAAGATTATGCCATAGTCACATGTTACCTCTTTGCATCATCCCGTCCTAAGAGAAACCATGGTGGAGTATAAAATTTCTCCCATTGTAATATCCCATGTATAAATGCCAACCTATCTAAACCGACTAGTGTGTGTTCTAGACAAAGGTACAAATGGATCCTCTATCTATGTATTTTCATTCACTAGTAACACAACATATAAGATATTATGATGGGTTATCTCCACCATAATATTCTATCACACTGTATCCACCACTACAATTTCAAAATAAAAACAAATTCAACATTAGATATCCATATATATCAATTCTACAAGTAAATTTATTAATAATGCATGTATATTTATACATCTAAAAAGGAAATTTATAGTAATACTCATTGTAAATTTTATATTTACTTATTTGAGGACACTACTTGATGAAAATATCAATATATTTCCTCCATTCAAATATAAGCTCATTATCTTAAAACATTATAGGTTGGACCACAACCTAGCTCCCATGGAAAAACCATAAGACATGATCTCTTTATGGTCACGTTAATCATTGTACAAACCATCTATCTCATCATTGTATCCACCACATGCCATAAAAACATTATAAATAGGGATTTTATATTTTGATGCCCTCTCGTGATACTACATTTGGCATCACCTCCCATGACATGAGTCATGATGAAGTTTCAAAATTTGGACATCATACATTACACCCTATCCCCTACCCCTCAAAGCTCATGTGAATGTCTCACCTAATGAGGTGGAACTACCAATGATGTTTTAGATTATTCTAATCCAAAATTATTAAACACATGGTAATATTCACGTGGAACCAACCACTAGGAATAATTCACCATATTTCAAACTATCACTCATTCCTATACTATGAAGGGACATAACACCCAATAATTCATAAATATCTTATATGACCTCCATGCAATCTACTCCTTGTGAATAGTCTTCAAGGCCTTCTATAGAGGAATATACCTCAACACTTGATCTTACTTCCAACTCTTCACCCAAGGTATGTTATTTGTCACCTTATGTGGTATCCATAATTTCCAGTACATATGTAAAAATTCATATATATAACATACAAATAAGGTCATTATACCCATGTGATACTAAGCTTTGTTCAACATCCTATAAAAATATTGTAAGAGTTTCACCTAAAAATAAGCTTCAATACTATATGTGGTGCCCTACTCCAATGTAAATCAACATAATTAAATAATGTATAATGTCATGACCCCATCCATATTATGAAACAACACTTTCATGGTCATAATCATAATTATGGGATTTTGAATATATGTAATGTTATAAACGTAAACCAAAATGATTATGATAATAAACTTACATTGATTGTACTTTTAATGATCTACAACATGGGGACCAAGACCAAGTGTGTGAGGGATAACCAATTTTTATTGTGCTTAGTGCATTATATAAAGTTAATTTAGATATAAATAACAAACACATTCAATGGAGTGTAAGTCTTTACTAGTATGAGTTATAAATTCTATTCAATAGGCAAATTAGGGAAACTAGTACAATGTGATATAGTACATGTGTTATAGAGTAGATATCAAAAACATGATATATGTGTTATGATTGTGTATTTCATTGACCATTGGCCAAATGCATATATCAAATATTTATATATAAATAAATAAAATATTATTTAAAATAATTTTTGGTTACAAAGAAGATGGTTGAGATTATAGGTTAATGGTGACTAATAGTTTAAACCACAAGATAAATTACTAGAAATTGACACCTATCAAGCCATGAGGTTAGATCAGGCTAAAACATTAATTTTTTAGTTTGAAAACAAGTATGCTCACTTGATTTTGTGAGTAAGTTCTATGAGTGAGGTATACACAAGATTGTGAGTGAATTAGTGTAAAGTGAGGTGTGTCAACTACGATCTAAGAATATCAATACAATAAAATATACAAACATGCATGAGACTCATACATAATGTTGATAAAAAAGTATTTCAAAGGATATCACATTATTATGTGAGCATTGAGATCTATGATCATCATAACAAATGAGGAGTATGTTTTACTAATCAATGGGTGTACATAGATAATTCACCCTTTCTTGAAGAGCAGTGGTCTCTATTGCATCAGTGTGTAGTTGAGGAAAATACATGCAAAGTTATTGAGAGTTGTAGAAATTGGATTTATTAAAATATATTCTAACCTTGAACACTAAAAAAATTTGATGTGTGCCATGGTGTGTGTTTGTGTTTATCACTTCAATGATCTAGTCCTTTTTTGGATGCAAATTTATGGGATCTAAATTAGGTGGATGTTGTGTCATGGCTGGCTAAAGAAGTGGCAAAGTGTAAGGATTGATAAGTTTCAAATTAAAGACTAGGTGAATGCCCATGTACTAAGGTAGATTAATAATTAATTCATTATCACTAATTACGCATAGAATGGTGTAAAAAATAAAGCACAAAGGATTGATATTTTGGTGTTAAACTTTAAAGCTTTCTTTCTGAAGGTGCAACCAAACTTTATCACTAACTCAAAATGCATGAGTTGTGTAATGTGTGTCAAGTTCTCCTTGTATTTATCTTGGGTGTGAGATAATATGATAAACTTGTTAATGAACATATTAAATGTGTCACAAAAACTTATTGTCTTTATTTGCTTCCCATTCCTATGTGCATGACGTAGTGCTGACTAGTGTACATTATGAAATTTATACAGGTGTCATATGATGAATCCCAAGACATGTATATAATGGACTATGGATAGTAGATTAGTGAAAATACTTATTATATGTGTGTTAAATTTACAATATATTGTCACCCCAAGTGTGAGTATGTGCATAGTTATACATTCATATAAGATAAACAAGATTCAGATTGGTAATTCTAGTTTTCCCATCTATTTATGGATGAAAGGTCATTGACCAATCTAAATATATGCATATCAAATACCATAATGATTTTCATAAATGAATTAAAAAATGTGGATCTCTATCATAGACCATGGGTGTTGGTAGCCTAAAATGAACCTAAACATGGTTGAATAATAACTGCATAGTGCCAACTACATCAATGTATTTGTTACATGTGATCATGATTGTAATATTGGAAAACCTATCCACTAAAATTAACACATCGTGTTTTCATCTCATCATAGGTATTCCTATCATGAAATCCATTTTGATATATTCCATTGACCTGGATGGAACTAGTAGAGTTGTATAAAGTCCTAGCTTCCTATTTTTGGGGTTGGTGATGAAATAGGGAATATAAGACTTGATTTGTCACTCCATGTTTTTGTGAATGTGTATCTAATAAAAGTTCAATTGTAATATGTCTAGAGTCTTTGTCATGATGAAGTATCCCAAGGTATTGGCATTGTGTGCCTTCAAGATGAATTATTGGCAAGGTGTGCTAGAGGGAACATAGAGATGTAAAAGCTTGTAGAGAATCTATCCAAATAAATAGAACTCTTGAACTTGTTTACTTTTCTCAATTTTGGTGTAAGTTACTACAAAGTCCTAGGTAGATGAGTAGAGGGTTACCCAATCTATGAATTTCTAGCCATATATGTCCAAGATTGTGATAAGTGCATGAACTATATGTTGGGTAAATAAATTTATGGCCTTGTTGTCATTTCATTTCTATTTCTTGATTAGGAGATAGAATTATTGTAGGTAAGTTATCCATTTCATGTATCATGTGTTCTCTATCTTGTTTTGTGTTTTTAGGAACTAAAGTGACTTGTGATCCAAATGAATAACTATCTCCTTCCCCATAATTTAATGATGTCATTAATTGATTAATTAAATGATAACATATTTTTTTCTCATAGCTAGAGTACCTTTACACCATGTCATTAAATGTTTTTGAGTGGTATCTAAACAAATGTCTATGTTTCATGAGCACTACACTGAGTGCATAGTCAGATGCATTAGTGTGAATTTTGGAGTACATAATGTCAATAATTTCCATAATAAAAATAATAAATAGGCATTGTTTTATTGCCTCAAAATCATGTTCTTGAACATGAGTCCAATTAAACATGGATTTTACATGTGATTTCTGAGTGAGGGCCCTATTGTCACTGAATATTCCACCCCAGAGATAGTTGTTCAAGCCTATTATATATTGAGTAAAACATTGGATTAGCTCTAGGCTTGTGGGTTACCTATAGCAGAGGTGAACCTCTAGGTTAATGTCTATCTCCCTAGATTGATATTTTATAGCTTATCACCTACACTACTTACTTACTTGGATGGGAAGAGATATAAATGAATATGAAATTAAAATACTCTAATGAGGTGAAATAACATAATGATCTAAACTAGACTACCATACACTTACAATATAAAAATGACTCACAATACTAGTCTCAACATCCTAGATTAATCTAAATTAAGTATGTCAAACATGAAGGTGATATGCATTACACTACTCAAGGTGAGTGAACATGAGGTCAAAGTGTAGACACTAATGCTACTCTCTACACTTAGAGATAGATAAATATACTTGATTACACTTAATATGATATGTTAGAGGGAGTACTAATTATATCAAACATGGAAGAGTAGAGAGAAGTCAATGATAGATACATATCACTTGACATTCCATTATGCACCACTTTGCACACTTAGAAAAAATATATTATGAAATAAAAACCATATTTCAAATATTTATTTCAAAGGAAAATATAGTATTCAAACCAACAGGGCTTCTCCATATGAGGTGTGGATCCTATTACAAAAGCTAAAATGGCTTGTATTTTTAGAGAATGTGAGAGAAGAGAGAAAAATGGAAGTGAAAAGTTTACAAATATAAGTTTCAAACTATGATAACTTGTTACATTGTAGGAGAATGAAGTATAAAAGAGGTCAGGAAGTTGTTATAGATAAGTGTTTGCTTAAAGTTCATCATTCTTCTTCAAGTTGGCATAGAGACCTCAAATATCCTTCTTAATATTTCCTTTATGATGAAGCATCACTTTACAACTTGAAACTAAACTAGGATGTCTTGAAACATATGCACAATATTATGGAGTTTAGAACCAAGATGTGATAGTCATTAGATAGTCCCCTAACTAATAGCCTTCCTCATGACAGTGGATTCACTATCTGCAGTCACTTACGAGCCCTCTTGGCTTTAATATTCACATTTTTCATCAAGGTGACTATAAAATTCTCAAGAGTATACAATTTAGAGGTTTTAGGACACCTATTTAGATCCTATTTGTCTTTTAATCCATGATTTAGATCTTTAAAATATCCAAAAATAGACCCCTCATCTTCTCAGTAGGTAGTCACTTCTCATTTTCACTATCTGTCCAAGAGTGACTGTAGTAAACGATGTAGTGGAGCATTTTATATGATTCACTTATGTGAGATATTATGGCAAGGATTTAAAATAAGTCCCTACAGACCTCCCTTAATGGCTTCAATCTACCAACTCTCCTTTGTACCTATAAAACATAACAAAACTTGTAAGAAACTTAGATTTTAGCCTATTTGTATAAGTGATGGTATGAAAAAAGTGGATGTCATTGATATTTAGAGAGTCTTAAACAAGTCCAAAATAATTTCTAGGCCATTTGACCACTTTTTAATGCATCTCCATTTTTTTCTTCTCCATTAGGTTCTAATAAGGGTTTAAGGATGGTTTTAGTAGGTTTTGATTATTAGTAATAGTTCATCAAGGTTAGATGTCCAAACTTATAATTAATTTCACAAATTTAGTGTATATGACCCTTTTCAACTCTCCCCAAGTGCTTAAGTCACTATGCAGTTAGTCTGCATAAATATGATAATTATAAAATGGCTCTCGAGCTCTTTGATTGTATTTTGGACACCATTGAAGTGAGTTTAGGCCAAAATGACCAGTTTGGGCTAGTATCCAACAAATCAATGGACGTTATATACTCTCCACTCTTCCTTAAATGTCATCAAATGGTTTTTAAGGATTATGTAGTCACATAAATGGAACTAAGCACTTGTAGGATTTAGGCTTAATTATAGGCCTAATAGGCCTAATTGTGTATGATTGCCCATGACCACCTCTGAGTGGTTTAAAATGATTATAAATGTTTATTATCATTTTTTAATTCCCAAATCAGCATTTCACACCATTTTTAGTGTTCCAAAACTCTTAATTTCACATCTTTCTTATTCATATGCCATGTTTGTAGATTTGTCTTGACTAAGAGCACCCTTTGTCTAAGAAAAAATAGAGGGCATCTCCCCTATTTATCTAGTCTAAATGATATTATGGATGGATATAATATGTCTTGATGACATTATATATAAAGTTACAAATCTAGATCATCTCTTCAACTCTCTCAACACTTCAAAACCTAAAACTAGCTTATTAATCTTAGTGACTATCTGGAAGGTCTAGAGCCTTAGGTTGAATGTGGAGTTATAAACCTACCTTTTCTCTACTTCCTTACTATAATAACTATATGAAGTTGATGTTACCACTATGATGGTGGTCTCAATCATTTTCAATATCCTATATCTCTACCAACCTTCTCAACAAACATCTCTCCTTTGCTAGAACTAATCTGTGACTATAGCAAATTATAGACACTCACCTCAGGAAAATGGGATTCTTTTAGGTGTTCATTATGGCCTAATTACCATCCCTCTCTTTTTTCTCTATCATAAATATCATTGGGTCATTTCTAACTTGATTGAACATATACGTCTATAAATTTGGCAACTTCTTATCTTGCACCATCAATTATATGGGTCTATAGTCAGACTATAGGTGAAAAAAATGACTCATGTAGGTGATGGTGTATGTCTCAACCCTAGAATTCACCTTACTTGATACATATTGAGGTAAATAATAACATTAAACCCCTATATGATCTCATTTCATGCCTAGAAATTGTAGTCTAACTCACCACTATAGGTCAATGTAAGTTGGGTTGCTTTTAGTTATTTCAACACAGTGTTTACTAAATGTTTCAAGTCAAAATGTATCTAAATTAGAAACCAATGAAATATCATTCTATCTTGATCAATAAACCACATTATCATGTTAAAATTTAACCCCTAAGCTCAGGATTCAAGATGGAGACTACTATGCCTATCTAGACCTCAACACACTTCACCATGGAAATACCAAGTGTATGAGTACAACATGATTTAGATAAGTTAAGGTAAGTTGTCTCAATTGCAAATTTATAAACCTATAAACATGGTTGCCTACATTTAATGGAATCACCATTTTGACAATGATGCTTTTTACATTCTCAAACCTCAATGAATGTCTAGAATGAGTTCAAACACTTTCATTTCAACACTCATTTACCTCTTATTAGTTCAACACGCATAATGAGATGTCTTTGCTTATTAGTTCACACCAAACATGAAAACAAGATTGAAAACCTTGTGATAATAAATGTCATTCTCTTAAATAACATGTATAACAATTGGTTTTCATAGATCAATCTAAATAGAGAAGAAGATTGATGCCATTGAGGATGTGCATGTAGTTTAGAGTTATTAAAACTCTTATCAATGGTTCATGAAGCACAAAAAACTAAAACTATGAATATTTCCATGAAATCAAAGTAAAAAGGGAGTAATACCACCTAGAAAGTGCACTTCATCCAACTCACCTCCTTATGTCTATACCAAGAGGAAACCAATTGACCTTTTTATCTTATGTAAGAGAGTGATGGAAAGGAGAGGCTAGTTTTTGGAAATTTTAGGTCTGTCAAAGCTTCATGACAATGGAATTGAGTTATGGGGATATTAAGAGACGTTTTTGAAGTCTTCTCATGTGTCATAACTATTATACAAGCTATAAAACTACCTAAAACCACTTGAAACTACTTGATCTTCTTAAATGGACATTTCACCTACAATTTTTTAATTTCAAAATAGTTATTATAACATATTTCTGACATGTGGGATGTTTAATATCCTCTTGAAAAATTTGTCTTCCTATAAAAACCCCCCCACTTCATCAAATGACTAAAAAGGTGACCTTAGAATGACTTAGGACAAACTATACAAATGTGATAAGGGAAAAAACATAATGTCAAACCTCATTAAGACCATGGTACACATTTTTAACCTAGGAAACCCTATAAAAAGTTTCAACTATATAGGGGGTTGATTTAATTGGAAATTTGGTCAAATTAGTCAACATTTTGGCAATTTCATAAGCGTAGAAAGCTAGCTATGCCTAAGACTAGTAGCCTTCTCATATCTATTGGGATATGGAGTCACCTATACACTATACTTAACACTAAATTACCTTTGAAAGAACCAAAAACCACACAAAATAATAGTAAATGAATAAAAAAGATGTACACCAAAGCAAACACATTTGTGTTTTCAAGAACATTTAGGGAAAACACACCTATCCTAGTATGTACAAGACTCAAACACTTGAGGTGGAGAAAAATTCACCATTATTTCAATAGGGTCAGAGGTAATGCCTCTTGCATCATTACTACTCCATGAAATCAATCCATCATGTAAATCATACTTATTAATAAACACTTGATTGTGTAGATAGTCAAGTGACTTACCATGTTTATATCTTTTACTGATTGCAAGTATGCCACTTAGAGATCTCATGAATGATCCATCTTTCCCTTTTAAAGGTTTGTTTGAATTTTCATGTAATTTGAATTATATCATGCTCAATTGACCTCTCTCAAACTAAATCTTAGGAGTCATAAAAGTTGTCTCAACTTTACCTTCTCCTAGAACATGACTCACTTGATGTCTATAACCATCAATCTTATCTCTTTGCTGCTCCAACATGCCTAAAAGTGATTCAACATCAAGATGAGGTTTAGACTACTCCTTAATCATAGAAATTTATACCTTGGATTCATTTTTTCCTTTCATTATTGAAACCTTATTGATAGTATCTTGACACTCATTTTCATGCTTGATAAGACACTCTCCTTCATGCTTAATAGATTCATCAGCAACCTTACTATCAGGTTCACACTTATTATGAAGGGGAGTTGGCTTACTCAACTATTCAAACTCTTGAACTATGACATGAAACCTTTGACATAGATAATCTTCTTCTTCATGGATATCACATTCATGGACTCCTTCATCTTGTGTAGGTATAATGGCATTGTCTTCCTTATTATCCTAATCTACCATACTTTAAATAAGATAATCATCATGAATATGAAATAGGTAATTACCCTCATCATCTTGTGGAAAAGAATTATCAATGCTTACCTCAGGTTGTCTATCATCTTCCTCATGGATGATCTATGTGCCAAGGTCAATCTATTCAATAAACCATGTCCATAAGTGTCAACACCATACTCATCTAGGAAAAGGTTAGAGATAACCTCAAGCTTGGAAGATGTTCCATCATCCATACCATACTCCTCTTGATCATTTATCATACAATTGAGATTAGATCTTGCTTCCTCATATGGCTCGATATGAAATTTAGATAATTTTTGAGTCATAATAGTCACCTTTGCTCCATACCTTGTCTTGAAGGACAAGAAATAACAATCATCTGAGAGATAGCTTCCTATCTTGGTGGTAAAATCACTTGAAAGGAATGTAGCAAAGTGAGCAGGAAGATCAATGACCACTATATCTTGAAGGATAGGAAATTTTGGACAATCATACAAGAAAAAAATAAAACCGTTGATAAGTCCCACTAAATTATATGGTGTCCCATTAATTTTTATCACTCCCTTGCTATATATTTCATATCTCAAACCCAATTTATCTACCACAATTTTGGGCATCACTGAGGTATTTTCCCTACTATCTACAATATAATTGTGAACAATCTTATCTCTCATAATGAGAGTGAGGTAGAAGGGTATGGTAATTGAATATTTATAAGAGGGTTTAAAAATGTGAGTGGGAGAATTAGAGATGGTAACACCATCATGTCTTGATGTTTGAGGACTGATGTGGGCTTGGGGTAGCTGTTCTTGAAGGATATATTTTGGAACATGCATGTGGAGCACTTCCCAAAGAGATATAGATGTTTTATCACTCTTCAAAGAATAAAAAATGTTCAAAGAAGGAACAAAAACCTTTTAATATATCCTTAAAGTCAAATAAGTGCCTTAATCTTGAGGCAATGGATCACTTTGAATCACCCTTCTAACATTTTGAGTTTGAAGAGTTGTAGAATTTGTAGGGACTGTCACACTTACACCTTGTTACCTTGTAAAAGGATTACTTGAACTTTTGTCAACACCATGAACATACCTTAAATCCTTCCTCTCTAATCTTTTATTATCTTCTACTGAAGTACTTTAGTTTAGGATAAATGTGTCTTTCACTAGGAAGTTTTTAAGGTTCACTCTTTAGGGCTGCCATTCTTCATTTGCTTATATGAAGTTCTCATATTTTTTTGTCAATTAAGGATTAAATCCTCCTTGATATACTAAATATTTTTCTCCATATTAATTTTCATTGATATACTATCCTTGATACTACCATTCCTCTCTTTTGACCAAGTTATTATGGACTAGAACCATATCTCTTACGGTAGAGGTAGAAGTTGGATTATACACATTAGGTGGCCTATTTAAGTTAGGATAGACTTTTCATATCCTTTGACCATATTTTTGAGGTGGGAATCTATTTATTTGTTGAGGGTAGGGGTTTTGGTTAAATCTATACTACATATTTAGCTACCTAACTTAAGCCTCAAATGCATTAGATCTTGCTTGACAATCAATGGTATCTTCTATCTTCTTTGGGGCAAATTTGGACTTGGTATTTGCATTTAGGATTAGAGAAAAACCTACATTAGTATTAGATATATTGGTTAAAATAGGCATGGAGACTTTTGGAGGGAGTTTACTAGCTTATATTAGGCTATTTTTAGATCTAATGGCTAGGTCATATGCTTTACGCAAAGTGTATCCACCTATGGACTACAACATGATGGCTATTTCAATTACAATATCCTTTCGGTATGTAAGGAAAAAAAATATTGCATGGGGTCTCATGGGAGGAGGAAACATATACCAAGCTCTTTTAAATATCTCATTGAAGTCATGCATAGTCTCCTTAGGAACTCTTTGAATCACATTAAACTGGTGAATGAGTGATGTGTTATTACTTGTGCCTTCAAAACTTTGGGTCAAAAACTTTTCAAACTCATCCCAATTAGTTATAAGTCCTCCTAGAAATGTTCTATGCCAATCAGGGTATTTCCCCTTAAGAGACATGGTAAGTAATCTAATTAAAATATTGACTTTAGTGACATTATGAAAGTTTCATAAGTTAGATATGTCTCTAATATGCTTACTTGGGGTGACGGGACCCTCCCAATTGAAAATGGGAATACTCTTAGAACCTTTAGGAATTATATCATCATATGGATTTAGGTGTATAGGATTTTCAATGTTAAAGGTTGGGAAGGCATGTTTCCTAGCCATGTTGTCCTCAAGTTACTCTTCACTCTCTTGATCTTCTTGGCTTGAAAAGTCTTCTTGTTCTTCAAAGGTCAAGATAGGTTGAGGATGTTGAACTTTAAGAGGAAGTTTAGGTTGAAGGAGTGAGTTTATGGGGTTTCTTACCTCTACTAGTATTTTAACTAGTAAAGACCATGAATTATGAACAAAGGAATGATAAAAATTGTTTTACAACTATATATTACCTTGAATGTAGTCACTAAATATTGATTAGAACACTATATACAACTTTGATGTAGTCAAGACCAAAATTCACCTTGATAAGATGTACTTGAGACAATGGTCCCAATGAGCATGCTATAACTATTGTCACTCAATCTTGCACCATATAGATGGTTGTTCCAGCCTACTTATATTGATTGAAACATTAAATTACCACTAGGCCTATGGTTTGACATAGTAGAGGTAAACCTTTAGGTTTAAGGACTAGCTCCCTGGATTCGTATTTTATATCTTATCACCTACAATAATTTTTTTCTTAGATGGAAAGAGATAGAAAGAAACATGAAAGTAAAATAATCTAATAAGGTGATACACTGAAATGATCTCCACTAGACTACCATACACTTACACTATGAAACATGACTTGTAATACTAGTCCCAACATCCTAAATTGCTTTGACATGTTTTTCAAACATAGAGGTGATATGCATTACACTAATCAGTGAGTGAGGTGAGGTTAAACTACAGACACTAATTTTACTCTCTATACTTAGAGATAGACAAATACACATAACTACACTTCATGTGACATGTTAGAGGGATAACTACTTGTATAAAACATAAAAGAGTAGAGAGAAGGCAAGGATAGATACTTATCACTTGACATTCCAATCTGAACCACTTCACACACTTAGACAAGATATCTTATGAACTCAAAACTAGATTTCAAATCTTTATTTCAAAGGTAAATACAATATTCAAACTAGTAAGGCTTTGTCATACTAGGTGTGGATTATATTACAAAGCTAAAATGGATTTCATTTATAGAACATATGAGAGGAGAGAGAAAAATGGAAGTTGAAAGGTCACAAATAAAAGTGTCAAACTATGATAACCAATTACATTTTAGGAGAATAAAGTATAAAAGAGGTTAAGAAGTTATCGTGGATAAGTGTCCTCCTGAAGTTCATCATTCTTCTTCAAGTTGGTGTAGAGACCTCAAATAGCCTGATTGAAACTACATTTATGATGAAACATCACTTGACCACTTGAAATTGAACTAATAATTATTGAAACATATGCACTATCTTAGGGAGGTTAGAAATTTTTTTTGATAGTAATCATATATTCCCCTAACTGATAGTCTTCCTCATGATACTTGTATTCATTGTCTGTAGTCATTTACTAGCACTTTTGGCTTCAATATTCACACTTTTCATCAAGGTGACCATCAAATTATAAATAATATACCTTATATAGGTTTTATGACACATGTTCAAAGATACTTTATCTTTTATTAAATGAGATGGACCTTAAATAGATCCAAAAATAGACCCTTCATCTTCTCACTAGGCAGTCAATTCTCATTTTCACTATTTGTCCATAACTACCTATAATTAACCATGTATAAAAAGGGTTTATATGATTCACTTGTGTGATAAATGAGTGTATGGAGTTATAATAAGTTCCTATCAACCTCCTTCAATGGATTTCATCTACTAAATCTCCTTTATACCTATAAAACACAACAAAACCTGTAAGAAACTCATATTTTAGCCTATTTTTATAAGTGATGGTATGACAAAAGTGGATGTCATAGAGCCTAAGATATTATTTAATAAGTAAATAATAATTTCCAAGCCATTTGAACATTTTTGAAGGCATCTCCATCTATTTCATCTCTATTGGGTTCTAGCAAGGGTTTTAGGAGGTTTTGATTCTTAGTGATAGTTCATAAAGGTTAGATGTCCAACCTTAGAATTAATTCCATAAATTTGTAGTATAGGACCCATTTAAACTTTCCATAAGTTCTTGAGTCACTATGCAATTATTATTTATAGATATGATCATTTTAAAATGCATTTTGAGCTCCTTGACTAGATTTTGGACACCCTTGAAGTAAGTTTAGGCTAAAATGACCAATTTGGGATATTCTCCTACAAACCAATGGATGTTATAGAATATCCAATCTCCTCTTAATGTCATCAAATTATTTTAAAGGATCATGTAGTCATATAAATGGAACTAGGCACCTATAGGTTTTAGGCCTAGTTTTAGGCCTAATATGCCTAATTGTGTATGATTTCCCATGACCACCACTGAGTGGTTTCCAGTGATCGTGGATGTTTATTATAATTTTTTCATGCCAAAATAAACATTATACACCATTTATTAGTTTTATAAAACTCTTAAAATCATCTCCTTATTATTCATATGCCATGTTTGTAGATTTATCTTGACTAGGAGTACCCTCTATTTGAGATGAAATAGAGGGCATCTCCCCCATTTACCTAGTTTGACTGAGATTATGGATGGATATAATGGGTCTTAATGACCTTAAATAAAAATTTAAAAATCTATATCATTCAATAACTCTATTAAAACTTTGAAACCTAAAATTAGCTTCTCAATCCTAGTGATTGTCTATAGGGTCTAGAACCTCAAGTTGAGTGTGGAGTTAGAAATTTGCCTTTGCTCTGCTTCCTTACTCTAAGAACCATATGAATTTGATGTTACCACTTTTATTATGGTATAAATTATGTTCAAAATCCTACATCTCTACTAACCTTCTCAACTCACATCCCTCCTTTGCTAGAACTAGTTTGTGAATGTAACAAACTATAGACACTCATCTTAGGAAAATGGGATTCCTATAGGTGTTCATTAGGGAATAAGTACTATCCATATTTTTTGGTTCCATACTAAATGTCATTGGGTAATTTATAACTTGAATGAACATCTCAGTTTGTAAATATCTCAAATTCTTATCTCTCACCATCAACTCTTTGGTTCTATAGTCAAATTGTAGGTGACAATTTGAGAGAAATAAGGACTCCTATAGGTGATGGTGTATGTCTCTGCCATGTAATTCACCTTCCTTGATCCATATTAAGGTTAATAATACCATTACACCCTTATATTATCTCATTTCATGTGTAAAGACCATAGTCTCACTCATAACTATAGGTCACTATATGTTGGGTTGTTTTTAATCATTTAAATGCAATGTTTACTAAGTATTTCAAGTCAAAACCTATCTAAATTAGGAACCAATCAAATATTATTATCTCTTGATCAATCAACCACATTATCCTATTCAAATGTAACCCCTAGGATTGGGATCCAATATATAATCTATTAGGCTTTTCTATACCTCAATACACTTCACCATGGAAATACCAAGTGTATGAGTAGAACTTGATTCAAAGAAATAAAAGGTAAGTTGTCTCAATCAAAACTTTCCAAACTTCCAAACATGGACCTAAGTTTTCCTAAATATAATGGTCTCACCATTGTAATAATGATGCTTTTTTATGTTCTCAAACCTCAATGAAGGTTTCAAATTAGTTCAAACAATTTTGTTTCAACACTCCTCTACCTCTTTTTGATTGAACTTAGGCTAATGTTGGAGGCTAACTATAGGTAAAGACATTATAAGACTGCATACTAAGAATTGGTTTTTATGACCAATATTTTACCTATTTAAACATATCTTATTATTTCCACTTTATAAACCTCTCAAAACCTTAAAATATTCTTAATTCATCAACATGACTAATAAGGGCTTAGTTCTACTTGGATTTAGGTGATAGTCACATAATTTCTAACTATGTAAAATTTTGATTGTATTCTTACATAAACTTTAGTCTTGAAAATAAATATTCAAAGAATAAATAATCACCATGTAATAATATATTGAAAAAAAATATATTAATTTTATTCTAAATTTCAATGCAGGAAGATAATCCTTGCAACTGAGGGAACACTCTATAGACTCCAATAGTACCTTCTACCAGCATAATAAGATGTTTCTACTTATTAGTTCACACCACACTTTAAAAATTGACTAAAAACATTGTGAAAAGGAAGGTCATAATATTAAATAACACATAAAACACTTGGTTTTCACATATCAATCCAAATAAAGAATAATACTAAGGCTGATGCAGAGCTTGCACAAGTCTTACCCTTCTCTTGTTCTTGAACAATGGTCACTTTATGAGTTTTGGGCTTATGAGATATTTAAAAATGAAAAGGGATAAGTTAAATATACTAAAAATAGATAAAAATTAATTATTTTTTTTTATAATATACTCAAATAACTCTATACAACACTTTTGGAACTACCTTAAACCTTATCTCACACTTATGCAATTTTGCCTTACAAACAAGCTTTCCTTGTAGCCCTGTTTGACTGAAAATGTACAAAAAAATTAATCTCTATGATGAATTTAAAATATTAAAATATCTTTTATCTTAATTAATGACACATATGGTTCAAATTTGAGGTCATAACCCTCACTTTAAGTCACTTTTCACTCTTGTAACTCTTCCAAACTAGGCCTTTTAGCCCTTATCCAAGGTCCTCTATCTATAAATCCATACTAAAGGTATGGTAACGTCTTATAATTATATTATTAAGTTATGTAACATGAAAATATACTATATTACAAATTTTGTGAATTTTTTAGCATTATATTTCCTCCAATAGCAAAAACCCTAGTTGCCAGGATTTGGGGACTTTGAGTAGGGTGAGAGCCATAAAAATTCAATATCTTGAGATAGAAAGGGTTTCAAGATAAAATTTTTGTTTTTAAAAATATATATAGAAAAGATACATATTTTTCATTCATTGACCTATGTCTAATAACCTACAAATTAATCCTAACAAGGAAATCTTAGTCCTTAAATATGTGTAATGACATGAAACAGGGGTTAAGAGAGTTATTCTCAAATATTTGAAAATATTTCAACACTAAAATTATCCAAAAATTATATGATGTTATTAAAACCTTCATATGATATTAAAAACTCCTCTCAAACCCTTTTAGATCACAACAAAATTCAATAGCAAAATAAATATAGTGATCAAACCTATCTTGGTTGCTTATAGGTTTCCACAAGCAAGTTACATATCCATAATGCATCAAAGAATAATATTTGATTACCAAAAACATATATTCCATATATCATACCCTATTATAAATTGGATTCCATTTCCAATCTCCACAGTACTCATTTCTAAAGGAACAATACTTAAGTCACATCTTCATTATGACTGTATAAACCTTTTCTCAACTGACATATTGGACTATTTATAAGAACAATGTCATGGTTCCATTGAATACCATCATGTATTATAAAATTACTAAATATTAATTATAATAAACAATAAAATCCAAAACTATTAATAAAACTTCATACTATTTTGAAGATTCAACAAGCAAATGCTCAGTCACAACCTTGAAAATTCTCAATGCACTCAAATTTTCACAACACAATCTTCTTTATTCATCAACTCCTATTGCTTACAATCCCACTCCTATTATAATAATAAATTAAAAAATAACAACCTAAAAAATAATTACACCAGCTTATCCAAGAAGTGTAACTAATTCTTGGAGCTATTCCCATGTTGGTTACTTTTGCAAAGTACCTAGCATTTTGTATGTTTTTTTAACAATATATCCAGAGTATGATCTTACTCTATAGAATAAGAAGACACTTAGGAAATTTTTAAAACTCTTAATATCTATAGGAAACTTTATCAATATTTTTAAAAACTTGACCAACTTCATACAATTCACGGAACCCTTCATTATAAGACATAGGAAATTTAAATTTTCAAAAGTGTCTTTTTGGAGGGAAACTCCATATTTCAAATTTTATACCACTTGGAGTAAATTTTATCACTAATAATAAAAAAATAATACCTAATAGACCTACCAAATACCTAATATACAAAATAAATCCAAAAATGAGTCCACATTGGGATCCATAAGGATGTCCCTACATCATACTACTAAGCTGAAGAGACTTTGCCATATAACTCAACTTGGTGTATGGTCTTCCTTAATTAATTTATACCTATAGATGGAAAGTTTCTAATGATACTTGAATCTCATATATGTGAACATGTTCTTGGGCCCCACAACTAGGCCTCTTCTAGTTCTTTCTCTTCATTGGTGTACCTACACATACAACAAACTTTTAAAGAAAACACTATTGTTGTCTTTTGCTGCCTACTTTAGATGGGACAACCATGATTTCATCCCTTGAAAGTGATTTATATCAACCTTATTTTCATAAGACACCACTAATAATTTTTTTTTTCTACATACTTCACCCATTCTCCTTTCTTGGTACACTCCACCTCATACATATCAACTATTAAGTCCTTACATGCCATTTTCTTGCATAAGTGCTTGAATTGTTGATGCATATCACATTAATAACTAAATTTAACCTCATATATACAAAATTACTGATTTTTCACTTCCATATTCTCATTGTCTTGATGCATCACTCTCATATCATTACCTTCACTAGGTTGTCCTTCTTGGACCTATTGTACACTACTCAACTCTTTTACACCTCCTTCCTTCTCAAGACTTTACTTCATGCATTGGAGCTTGCCTATTACTCCTTCAATGAAATCATAACTGAAAATCTTAACTCTAAATGATGAGACAAATGTTCAAAAAAGTCATTAACTAAATTACTTGAAAAATTCTTACTTGCCAATGGTTCACATTCCTCAACTTGGGTTGCCTCAATCTCCTTGGATTATTCTTCCACCTTCATTTCTTCATCTTCTAACTGCATCAACTCTTTATGACTTGAAACCAATACCTTAGAGTATATTCCCACAAATTTTTCATCATTAATCAAAGGAAATAGTGTATACTTGACACCCTTGTGTTCCAAAAAATAGGTGTTCTTCACCACATCATGACTAGTTGACCTATCAAATTTCCAACGCCTTCCTAGTAATACATGGCACACATCCATGGGGATGACATCACACATGACTTGATATTTATATGCCCCAATATGAAAATATACTTATCATTGTTCATTCACAATAAAAATATACCCTTTTTGAAGCCAATAAAATTTATAATGTGCAGGATGAGGAAATATTTTAAGACCAAGTTTACTTACCATCTCATTGGAGACCAACTTGTTTGTACTTCCTGATTCTATAATCATTTTAAAAAAAATTCCATGGGACTTACATGTTATCCTAAATATTTTTTTCCTTTGTGTAGGCTCTTTCTCCTTTGGTATCTTTAACAATGTTATTCTCATCAAGAGTGCCTCTCCTTCTTTAGGCTCTACCATTTGGGAATTTGATCCAAAACTCTCTTTTTATGTAGGCTACACAACTTGATTTCTACCCTCATTCCTATAACTCATTTCTTGTTGCTCCTCTAGACACTCCCAGTACTTATGGCCTTCATACTTATTGCATTTGAAACATTTACCTATGAAACCACTATTTTCTCTTCCTCTAGCATCTCCACCTATGTAATAGGGCATCCTACCTCTATAACCAACTCTTAAATATGTTTCATGTCTTTATCCACTAATTTCACCTCGATCATATGCATTTTTGTTGTCATACTCTCCTCTTCCTCTCATTTGTTTGACTCTTCCTCTTGATTTCTATGTAAATCTTTTTTTCAACTTCTCTTTATCTTTCAAGGCTACCTAGTATGCTTCTTCAATTGATTTCAATGTCAATATACTGATCTCATCTTGTATGGAGAACTTGAGACCATTCAAATACCTTGTTACCTTCTCATCATCTTCTTCCAAGTGTCTTATCTTGATTGTCAACCTATGAAACTCTTCAATATATTCTATCACTAAATTCTCTTTCTACCTAAGATTATGTAACCTCATGAACAAATGTTTGGGGTAGTCCTTGGGCATGAACTTTACCTTCATCTTCACCATCATCCTATCCCATGATTGGATTTTGGCTTTACCTCTTCTACTTATCTCTTTTTGGATTCTATCCCACTGTAAAGAATCATGTCCTATCAATTTCGTAACTAAAAATTTCACTTTCTTGGTGTCATCCACCTCCTTATACTCAAAATATTTGTCTATGGTTGATATCCAATCCACCAACTCATCCACATTTAGATTGCCTTCATACATTAACACACTTAGCTTTGGTTTCAAACCCATTTTAATCATGGCCTTGATCAATATTTACTCCACTCTATCTTATATTTCTTCCTCATATTATACTCTAGGAGATTCCTCTTGTCTATCACTATCCTTTTCAACAATGACCCTTCTTCTTTGAGCTATCTCCATAGCTTCCATCTTAGCCTGCACATTTCTCATCTCAATGAGAAAATTTTCCATGTTTTGATGCATTATTTGAGATATTCTAGGTTGCCTTTACCTTTCTGAAATTTTTTACTCTTAACCTTATCCTCTAACCTTCCTTAGGCTCTGATACCAAATGATGCAGAGCTTGCACAAGTCTTTCCCTTCTCTTGTTCTTGAACAATTATCACTTTATGAGTTTTGGGCTTATGAGTTCTTTCACCATGAAAATGGATAAGTTAAATAGACTAAAAATAGATAAAAAAAGACTTAAAATTATTTATAATATACTCCAATAACTCTATAAAACACTTTTGGAACTACCTCAAACCTTATCTCATATTTATGCAATTCTGCCTTACAAACAAGCTTTCCTTGTATCCCTGTTTGACTACAAATGGATTAGTATAGAAAAAACTCTCTATGATGAATTTAAAATATTAAAATATACTTTATTTTAATTAAGGACACCTATGGTTCAAATTTTAGGTCCTAACCCTCACTCTAAGTCACTTTTTACTCTTATAACTCTTCCAAACTAGGTTGTTTAGCCCTTATCCAAGGTCCTTTATCTATAAATCCATAAAACAGCCATAGTACAATATTGTAATTATATTATTCAATTATGTAACATAAAAATATACTAGACTACATTTTTTTATGAATTTTTTAGTGTTATATTTCTTCCAATAGAATAAACCCTAGTTGGTAGGGTTTGGGGACACTTAGTAGGCCGAGAGCAATAAAAATTCAATATAATGAGCTAAAAAGGGTTTTAAGCTAAAAGGTTTGTTTTTTTTATCTCTTTATATAAAATATACATCTTTTTAATTAATTTACCTATGTATAATAACCTACAAATTAATCCCAACAAGGAAATCTTAGTCCTTCTTGATTATGTGCAATGATAGGAAACAAGGGTTAAGAAGTTATTCTTAAATTTTTGAAAATATTTCAACAATAAAATTATAAAAACATTATATGAGGTTATTAACACATTAATAGGCTATTAAAAAATCCTATCAAACCCTTTTGGCTCACAAAAAAATTCAATAGTGATGCAGGAGCATCTACAATAGTTTCAAATACTAGTGTGAAATTTCAAATTCTGGTTTTCCCTTCAAATTTATTAGATTTCAAAATTTTAACTTGAAATTAAATGTAATGGTCAAAATTTAAAAGTGAAAAGGTAAAAATTGATTGTTAGGCCGTTGAGGAAATAAGGGAGAAATGGTTGAAACTATTTTGAACCTTAGTATATTGTTAAAGATCAAAAACAATATTTTGTTTTGCCTTAAGCCCAAATTGGGTGTAGAAGTTAGAGGGGAGGTTATTGAAAAGAGAAAAGGATGAGAGGGATGTAGAGGAGAAGAAGGATAGAGAGGAAAGGTCCTCTCATTCAAGGAAAGAAGATAGAATGAAGAATAGAGAGGAGAAATAGTGAGGGAGGACCTCACTCAAGAGATGCTAAAGCTGATGGAGAAGGAGCAGATTTTGATGTAAAATCAAGAATGTGTGAAGGAGAAGACAAGGATTTGAAAGAAATGGAACATTGAGCTTGAATCTGGTATTGAATTGTAAGTCTTCTATTTGATCTAAGAAAGAATGAATGTTTTGTTTCGTATATGGTTTCTTTATGGAATTCTGGTGACATGCCTGTGTATGTATGTGTATGATGGTTATTTATAGAACATTGAGAAATATTGGTTAGTTTTTATGTTTGGAATAAGTTAAAACTAGTCTTATGTGATGAAGAGGTCTTAAAGAGCTTTGAATGTTATAAAAAGCCTAAACAGGCCTAAACAGGGTATTCAGGCATCCAAAACTACAGCCCACTGTCCAAGGTAAAATCCACGTATAAATGTTTGCATGAAGTCTATGATGGAATGGAGATAGGTATAAAATAAAAATATAAACTTAATAGAAGAAAAACCAGGCGTTATAAACCCCTTTGATGTCTTAAAACTCCAACTGTTGGTTCTCGGCCTGTAGGTGACAGTATATAGACAATGAGAAGAAAGTTGTATGTTTTTGCAAAGTAAATGGATTGATCAGGTCATCTTTGATAGATAATATGAATGGGGAATTAATTTATGATGTTGAAATGTTTCTTTATCACCTTGAAAGCCTATTGACCATTGTGTTAGAGAAGAAAATCATGAACCCTACTGACTGTCATGCATATACAGTAAAAACCAACTAAGATATTAAGCATTTGAAAGCATAGGAGGTTGATATGACTTGGATGATGATTGGAAAAGGTTTAGGGAATTAATAAATACCATATAAAATTTATTGGAACCCTTGAAACAGGGTAAAACACTCCCAGCCTCAATTAATATGCTCTCGGCCTGTGACAGGCTTTAGAAAATCCTGAATTAGGGTCTAGCTTTCAAAATGAGTTTAAATGCTTGAAAAATCTTGAAAGTTTTAAATCTGACCCTTGAAGATGTTATAAAACTTTTGGAAGTGGTTTCAAGGTGATACAGTATGGATAAATATGGAGAAACACAATTGCCAAGTGAAACCTAGGTGCATGTGAAGAAAAGAGAATAGGCCAATATAAGAAAAGTGAATTTATCCAAATAAGTGCACTAAAAAATGCTTTATTCTCCTGTAAGAAGGTAATGGGTATCTGGGATGATGCTTGGTTTTATTATAAAGTCCGTACTTTACTCTGGACAAGACGTTTTGCACAAAAGGAGGGCTAATTAGAATAGGGCCTAAAGAAGAAAGTACAATTCCGTACAAAGTAACCTCAGGAAGTTTTCTAGTATGTTATATAAGGGCTTAATGGGTATCAAGAAATGGTTTTAATTTAATTATTGAGATAAACTACAAGTATTTATGGTCAATAAACAGGGGAAACAGGGCTAAAGAATGATATCACAGCCTATAGGTCAAAGGAAGAGTTTTAAGTTTCCAATAAAGGAATGATTGATCTGAATAGGTCTGTATAAGCATGTTGAAATGTATGAAACCTATATAATAATTTATCTCACATGTTGATGGTTACAGAGAAGTCTAAGGATGGTTTCATCAAATAGCAAAATAAATACAGTGATCAGACCTATTTTGGTTGCCTACAGGTTTCTACAAGCAAGTTACATATCTAGAATGTATCAAAAATAATATTTGATTAAAAAAAACATAGATTCAATATATAATACCATATTATCAAGTGTATTCCATTTCCAATATCCATAGTACTCATTTCTAAAGGAACAATACTCAAGTCACAACGTCATTATGACTGTATAAACCTTTTCTCAACTGACATATTGGACTATCTCTAAGAACAATGTCTTGGTTATATTAAATACCCTCATATATTGAAAATTTAGTAAATATTAATTATAAAAAAAAATAAAATCCATAAAATATTAATAAAAACTCATACCACTTGGAAGATTCAATAAGCAAATCCTCAATCACAACCTTACAAATTCTCAATGCACTCATATTTTCACAACATAGTCTTATATATTCATCAAATGATGTTGTTTACAAGCCCAATCCTTCTCCTCTATGAATTATTTACACAAAAACAACCTCAGAAACAATTCCACCACTTTTTCCAAGAATTTTAACTGATTCTGGGAGATATTTCCACGTTGGTTCTTTTTGAAAAGTACCTTGCATTTTGTATGTTTTTTTAACAATATATCCAAATTATGATCTTACCCTATAGACTAAGAATACATTTAAGAAATTTTTAAAAATCTTGAGACCTATATTACACCTTATTAACATTTTTTAAAACTTGACTAACTTCATGCAATGTATGGAACCCTTCATTACAAGACTTAAGAAATTCAAATTTTTAAAAGTGTCATTTTGGAGGGAAAATCCATATTTCAAATTGTATACCAATTATATTAAATTTTATTAATAATATGACAAAATTACACCTAATATACCTACCAAACACCTAATATACAAAATCAAGTGAAAAGTTAGTCCACATTAGGATCTATAAGGATGTCCCTGCATCATACTACCAAGTTGAAGAGATTTTGCCATATCAGTCAACTTGGTGTATGTTCCTACTTAATTTTTTTGTACCTCCAAATGGAAATTTATTTCTACTAATTTCATCTCATAGAGGTTAACATGTTCCCAGGCCCCACAAATAGGCATCTTATAGTTATTTCTCATTATTGGTGTACCTACACATGCAACAAACTTGTCAAAGAAAACACTATTATTATCTTTTGCTACCTACTTTGGATGGGAAAACCATGATTCCATCCCTTCAAATTGTTTTATCTCAACATTTATTCCATAATAAACCACTTCTGTAAATGTTTTTTCTTCATACTTCACCCATTCTCCTTGATTGGTACACTCCACCTCATACATATCAACTCTTGAGTCCTTGCATGCCATTTTCTTGCATAAGTGCTTGAATTTCTACTGCATAACATCTTCATAACTAACCTTAAAATCATCTATACACAAGGACTGACTGTCAACTTCCATATTCTCATATCTTAATTCATCACTCTCATACCATTTCCTTCACCAGGCTGTCCTTCATGAACCTATTGTACACTACTCAACTCTTTTTCACCTCCTTCCTTCTCAAGACTTTTCCTCATGCATTAGATCTTGCCTATTACTCCTGAAATGAAATCATAAATTAAATTATTCACTAAATACTAAGACAAATTTTCAAACAACTCATTCACTAACTAACTTGAAAAAGTCTTACTTGCCAATGGTTCACATTCCTCAAATTAGGTTGCCTCAATCTCCTTGGACTATTCTTCCACCTTCATTTATTCGTCTTCCTGTTACACCAACTATTTATGAACTGAAACCAATACCTTAGATTAGACTCCCATAAATTTTTCATCATTCTTCAAAGGCAATTGTGTATACTTGAACCCCTTTTATTCTAAAGAATAGGTGTTCTTCACACTATCATGCCTAGTTGATCTGTCAAACTACCAAGGCCTTCCTAGTAATAAATGACTCACATCCATAAGGATTAAATCACACATGAGCTAATATTTATATGTCCTAATCTTAAAATATATGAATCATTGTTCATTCACAAGCACACTATACTCTTTTTGAAGCCAAGAAACTTTGTAAGGTGTAGGATGAGGCAATCTTTTAAGACCAAGTTTGCTTACTATCTTATTAGAGACCAAGTTGTCTACAATTATTGAGTCTATAATCATTTTGAAACATTTACCATGGCACTTACATGTTTTCATAAAGATTTTTTTCATTTATTTAATCTCTTTCTCCTTTGGTGGCTTCAACAATGTTATTATCATCAAGAGCACCTCTCCTTCTTCAAGTTATACCATTTGTGAATTTGGTACAACACTCTCTTCTTCTGTAGGTTTCACCCCTTGATTTCTACCCTAATTAATATAACTCCTTTCTTTATACTCCTATGGACACTCCCAATACTTATGGCATGCATACTTGTTGCATTTGAAACATTTACCTGTGAAGCCATGAGTTCTTCTTCCTCTAGCATCTCCACCTCTATAATAGGGCATCCTACCTCTATAACCAACTCTTAGCTATGTTTCATGTCTTTTTCCACTATTTTAACCTTGATCATATGCATTATTGATATCATACTCTCCTCTTCCTCTCACTTATTTGCCTCTTCCTCTTTCTTGTTGTGTATATCTTCTTGCCAATTTCTCTTCAGCTTTTAAGGCTGCCTGGTATGCTTCTTCAATTAATTTCAATGTCAATATACTAATCTCATATTATATGGAAAAATTGAGACCATTAAAATACCTTATTATTTTCTCATCATCTTCTTCCAAGTGTCTTGTCCTGATTGTCAACATATGAAACTCTTCAGTATATTCCTTCACTAAATGCTCTTTATGCCTAAGATTTTGTAACCTCCTGAACAAATGTGTGTGGTAGTCCTTGAGCATGAAATTTTCCTTCATCTCCACCACCATCCTATCCCATGAATAGATTTTGGCTTTACATCTTCTCCTTATCTCTTCTTGGATTCCATTCCACCACAAAGAATCATGTCCTCTCAATCTTGTTAATGTAAATTTCACTTTCTTTGTGTCATCCACCTCCTCATACTCAAAATATTTATCCATGGCTGCTATCTAATCCACTAACTCATCCACATTTATATTGCCTTCATATATTAGCACATATAAATTTGGTTTTGAATCTATCTTCATCATGGCCTTTATTAATCTTTCCTCCACTCTATCTTCTCTTTCTACCTCCTCTTCAGCAATGACCCTTCTTTGAGATATCTCCATAGCTTCCATCCTAGCCTGCATGTTGCTCATCTCAATGAGAAAATTTTCCGCGTTTTGTTAAATTATTTGAGATGTTTTAAGTTTTTTTTCCTTGCTTCCATTTTTTCCTCTTAACCTTATCTTTTGACCTTCCATAGGCTCTTATACCAAATGATGCAGAGCTTGCACAAGTCTTTCCCTTCTCTTGTTCTTGAATAATGATCACTTTATGAGTTTTAGGATCATGAATTACTTCACCATGTAAAGGGATAAGTTAAATAGACTAAAAATAGATAAAAATGACTTAAAATTATTTATAATATACTCTAATAACTCTATACAACAATTTTGGAACTACCTCAAACCTTATCTCACACTTATGCAATTTTGCCTTACAAACAAGCTTTCCTTATAGCCCTATCTAACTGCAAATGGATTATTACAAAAAAATTACTCTATTTGATGAATTTAAAATATAAAAATATCCTTTATCTTAATTAAGGTCACATATGGTTCAAATTTTAGCTCTTAACCCTCACTCTAAGTCACTTTTCACTCTTGTAACTCTTCCAAACTAGGCCTTTTAGCCCTTATCCAAGGTTGTCTATCTATAAATCCATACTATAGGTACGATATAGTCCTGTAATTATATTATTCAATTAGGTAACATGAAAATATACTATAATACATATTTTTGTTAATTTTTTAGTGTTATATTTCCTCCAATATAAAAAACCTTGGTTGGTAGGGTTTGGGGACACTAAGTAGGGTGACAGCAATAAAAATTCAATATCTTGAGCTAGAAAGGGTTTCAATCTAAAAGGTTTATTTTTTAATTATATATAGATAAGATACATATTTTTCATTCATTGGCCTGCATATAATAACCTACAAATCAATCCCAACAAGGAAATCTTAGTTCTTCTTGACTATGTGCAATGACAGGAAATAGGGGTTCAGAGAGTTATTCTCAAAGGTTTGACAAAATTTCAACACTAAAATTCTAAAATAATTCTATGAGGTTATTAAATACTTCATATTATATTAAAAACTCCTCTCAAAATCTTTTTTCTCACAACAAAATTCAATAGTAAAATAAATACAGTGATCAAACCTATCTTGGTTGTCTATAGGTTTCGACAAGCAAGTTAAATATCCATAATGTATCAAGAATAATTTTCGCTTACCAAAAACATAGATTCCATATCTCAAACTATATATCAATTGGACTCCATTTCCAATCTCCACATTAGTGATTGATAAAGGAATAATACTCAGGTCATAACTTCATTATGACTATATAAACCTTTTCTCAGTTGATAGATTGGACTATCTCTAAGAACAATGTCTTGGTTCCATCCAGTACCCTCCTATATTATAAAATATTTAAATATTAATGATCATAAACAATAAAATACATAAAATATTAATAAAACTTAATACCATTTTGAAGATTCAACAAGAAAATGCTCAGTCACAGCGTTGTCAAATTCTCAATGCACTCAGATTTTTACAACACAGTCTTATTTATTCATCAACTCATGTTTCTTACAAGATAAATCCTTATATTATACAAATTAATTACACAAAAAAAACCTCAAAAATAATTCTACCACATTTTCTAGGAAGTGTAACTGATTCTTGGAGGTATTCCCACATTGGTTCCTTTTGAAAAGTACCTTGCATTTTATATGTTTTTTTAACAATATATCCAAAGCATGATCTTACCCTATAGACTAAGAAGAAATTTAGGACCTTTTTAAAACTCTTAATACCTATAGGACACCTTATCAACATGTTTTACAACATGACCAACTTCATACAATTTATGGAACCCTTCATTACAAGACTTAGGAAATTCAAAATTTCAAAAGTGTCATTTTGGAGGGAAACTCCATATTTCAAATTTTATACCACTTGGAATAAATTTTATCACTCCTAGGGTAAAATTAGGACCTAATAGACCTAAAAAACACCTAATATACAAAATCAATCCAGAAATGAGTCCACATTGGGTTTAATAAGGATGTCCCTACATCAAAGGCCATTAGTGATGTGCATGTAGTTTAGAGTCATTAACACTCTTAAAAATTGTTAAAAAAGATAAAACATCCAAACTTGTGACTATTTCCATTAAATTAATGTAACAATGGAGTAATACCACCCACAAACTATACTTTCTCCTACTCACCTCTTCTTATCTATACCAAGTGTAAATTGGTTAACCTTTTTCACTTGTCTAAGAGAGCAATGGGAAGGAGAGGTCAATTTTTGGAAATTTTAGGTTTTTCAAAGTTTCCTAAGATTGGAAGTGATATTTGGGGATATCAATAGACCTTTTGAGTCTTTTAATGTTCTATAACTATTGTACAAGCCATACAACTACCTAAAACCTATTGAAACTACCTGATCTTCCTACATTTCACTTTAATTTGTTAGTTTCAAAATAGTTACTCTAACATATTATAACATGTGGGATGTTGAATATCCTCTTGAAACACTTTTATTCCTATAAAAACCATACCACTTCATTAAATGACTCAAAATGTGACCTTAGAATGACTTAGGACAAATTATACAAATGTGACAAGGGTGAAAACATAGTATTTGACCTCATTAAGACTATGGTACACATTTTAAACCTAAGAGACCCTAAAATAAGTATAAAATATATATGGGGTTAACCTAATTTGACTTGTGGTAAATTTAGTCAATATTCCCAAGAGATGTGTGAGAAACCAAGGACGAACTTGTGGTATAAGTTAACAAGTCCAAGAAAACTCTTTAATTCTATGAGATTACATGGAGTAAACTAATCTTATATCATTTTTATATTCTCTAGATCTACTATGATGCTAATGTGATCAATGATGTAGCTTATGTATTAAATATATGTAACACTAAATGTACACTTTATTAATTTAGCCTACAACTTGTGTTGATACAAGGATTCTATGATGTGTAAGATGTGCTCCATATGATCCTCCCAAGTCTTGCTAAAGATGAAAATGTTATCCAAGTAGATGATAAAAAGGAGTTTAAGAAGGACCTGAGTAAATCATCCATCAATCACATGAATGTGGTTAATGCATTTGTTAGGTTGATATGCACAACCAACCATTTTTAAATCCTTCTTGTGTCTTAAAATCTATCTTCCATAAATCTTCAAGATGAACTAAAATCTGATGGTAACCTGAATTCAAGTATCTTTGTGAATTTTTGTGCACTTTAAATTTGATCCAAGAGGTCATCAATGTATGGTAATGGATACTAATTCTTCACCATTATTTTGTTATGTGCACTATATTTTATGAAGAGTCTCCAAGACCCATCCTTCTTGGGTTTTAGGATTATCAAACTCTCACAAGGTGAAGAGTTAAGCCTGATATTTCCCTAATCAAGGTGTTCCTATATATTTCATTGGATTTCATCATTGTCTTAAAACTATATATGATATAGGGGATATTCAGAATAGGGGATCTAGAAACCAAATTAATGTAATGTTTTATTGCATAGTGTGTTGGAAGGCCTTCTGGTTTTATGAAGACTTTGATTTATTACTTGAGTAAATTTTCAAGTTGGTTCTACTATGATGATGTGTGGGTGTTGTTTGATACTAGGGTGTGCTTTGTTTTTGACTATGCATGTGTATTTGGAGAACCATGAGTAATACAAACTTCTATGCATGTGAGAGGATCATTTAACATTATTTGGTAGAGATCAAAGTCAATTTGGTCATGGTCACTAACTCAAAATGGTTGTAGAATGATCATGTGTATGCATAATCTAATTATGTGGCTTGACTTGATATGTAGCTTCTCATTTGTACAAGTATGGTCTTCCTATCAAGATGTCATAGACTTTTAAAGGTATGATGTCATAAGTGATGTCCTCTATATTCTTGAATTTGTACTAAAAATGCATTATTTTTAGACCTGTATATCTTTCACCTATAGTATCCATAAAAAATAATATGGCTTGGAATGCACAACAGTGGTGAGATCAAGGCATTGTGTTGTGGATTTCACATTTATGTAAATCTGACTACCACTATCAATGATGACAAGGAGAGGCTAAAACTTTACCCATATCTTGGTGTGGAAGAGATGTTCATTCTCCTAAGAGATGTTGATCACATGTTGGTTCTTTGAAAAGAGGCATTTGGATCAGTTTCATCCATTGGTGTGGGTCCTAATGCAAACTATGTGAACAAGGATTGTTGCACCCAACATTCATAATTATCATGATTGGATGAGAGATGGTGATGACACCACTTATCACTAGACTTATTCTTGATTTTATATGAAGTATAAGGTGTAGGATTATTTGATTTTTGACTATTATTTTGGTGCTTCTCACCTTTAAAATAAGTGTGTTGTTATTTATTATATGTATAAGGTTACAATGTATAATTATGTGAGGCTTGGCCCTTACACACCATATTGGATGAAGAAGTGGAACACTACTTCATCTTTGCCTTAGATTAGATTTTGGTGACATTGCAATATGATTTACCCAATGTGTTAAAATTTAATAAATCTAGATTCATATGAATATAAGGTGAGAGTTTGTTGATTTACTTTAACATCTTGTTTTTTTCACTCAAGTTATATCATAGATGCATAGAGTAGTCATGGAATGTGTTGGTGTAGTCTTTCATTGATTGATCCTTGTGCTGATGTAATTACTAGAACTTGATGTATTCATATTCAAGGTGACAAAGAGTGTAGTATTCCTTCTTTAGTGCATCGATAAAAGTCTTCCATTATTTAATTAGAACACACTATTTTTCATGCTACACACTAAAATTCTTCCACTAGTGAAAAACTAGAAATGACATCTTCAATAATTCAAAGGTGATCTTCTCAACATCGATGAAGTGATTGATTGAGAAATACATCTTGAGTTATAAAATATATGAATCTAATGATTTGGCATCGATCTAGCCTTTGAACAAAGGGACGTTGTGCTTGACTTTCAATTTTAAGGGGGTTTGTTGTTTAAATGACTATTGAATGAATTGTGGAGGTGTTTCATAAGGTGTTGGGTTGAGATGTATCATCAACTTCTAGATTGGATAAAAATGTTCAAAGAATTTTGCCTATAGTGAATTGGTAATCATATTTTGAACCTATGGGGATACCTTAGGTTGATTCTGGGCATTAGCCATCTTAATAATTCTATGACATTATTTTGAGTACTCTAAAATAGAATATATTAATAGACCTTTTTTTTGAGTTATCCTCACATGTTTATAGGCATAGAAAGGATTAAAGCTTATTGCTTTGATACCAATGATCTACACTAGGGGGCTAAGGATGAGGCATGTGAGGGATAAACAATTCTTGTTGTGTAGAGTGAATTATGTAGAGTTAATTCATATAGAATAAAATAAAATACATTCAATAGATTGGAAGTCTTTACTTGTAGGAACTACAACTTCTATTTAATAGGCAAAATATGAAACTGGTATAATGTGATGTAGTGCATGTGTTATAGATTAGATACATCGAGCATTATATCTATTTTATTATTGTGTATTACATAAACCCTTAGCAAGATGTATATATTACATATTTATAAAGAAATAAATATAAGAGTAATTACAACTACTATCAGTTACCAAGAAGATGATTGAGCTCCGAAGTTGGTGGAAACTAATGGCTAAACTAACAAGATACCTAACTAAAAAGAGACACCTATCAATCCATGATGTTGGAGCAAGTTGGCATGTGGATGTGCATCTGCAAGTGAGTGCTGGAAAATGAGGTAGTGATCATAACTATGAGTGAAGCAATGCATAGTGAGGTGTGTTGACTATGATATGAGAATATCAATTCATGAATATCTATGATTAGTCATGGTAATCTTGCATAAGGTTGAAAAAATACTTTGGTAAAAAGAGAAAACATGATTTGTGTGAGTGATGTGAGATGTATGTTTTAGAACAAATGAGGAGTGTGTTTGACTATGAAACAAATACAAATGGATAATGTAAGACCATGTAGCCCATTGCAATAGATCCTAATGATATTCTACACATAATGGCATGCTAGATATCATTGATATCTATAAGTAGATCTAAAATCATTTGCATATCCTTTATGGTGATGGTGATTTCCATTTTGTCCCCATCTACCACCCATATGATTGTATTTGTGATCCTCTCCTAGTGTTTGAGGAAATATATATCATATATATATGATTAGTTGGACCCAAAACATCTCCATGAAACCTCAAAAGATAAAGATGATCATCCATACTCTATACACATCCATCAGCTAAGCCAATAGATATAAAACATAGCTCACATCCACCATTATCCAAACACATCTATGTCTCTACAAAGTATCAAAAAATAACACCTAGTTATATCTTTAATTAGAAAATGTGAAATAAAAATAAATATATAGCTAAATTTAAGTATTACAAGTAAAAGAGGTATTTATCTCCACTAAATAAGCCATTTTCACCATCTCTCTACTACATCATCCAACTAAAATATATATCATATTCGCCATATATTTATTATCCTACTATATTACCATTACTTATATTGCATTGACCATTTATCCAACTTCTATTATATCAGCTGCATACTTAGTGTATTTTCCATGTTTTTAAATTACCATACTACATAATCCATACATGTACTATATTATTTATGCAATTGTTTCCTATAGTATAAAGCACATACATACTTTACCAACCAAATTTTTCTATGTTTTAAAGCATTGGCCAAACCTGATGGTACCAACCACACATTTTTTATTATCACAATACTAATCATGATAGTATTATTTATCCTAATCTATTATACCATCCATATATAATGGTGTCAGACTTATTTAGTATTTCTCTACATAATTGTATCGACATTCTTGGGGAGTATCAGACATTTTATGATTTTTATCTACCCAAATTTAGTGGCATAGATGATAAATTTTCTCCACAAATGTTATTTATTATTTTTTCTTCAATAAATACCCCTAGCCATAAATTTGATGTTCAATTTCCTATTGGTTACCCATTATAGTTTTATTTAATTTTGATGCTTTTTGGTGAAAATTATGCTACAAGTATTTCCTAAGTTCCTAGATTTCCTAATCTAACATATCTACTCAAATTTGAAAAAATTAAGTAATTAATGAATCACATACCTACATGGATCATATATCTAATCTTATCATAATTTTTGCATGTCTACCTCGTCATCCTCTAATAGTCATCTCTTATTGTGCTAAAAATTATAATCAAAGCTCTAGTTTTTTTAAAATAGAAAATGGACAAATAAAATAGTTTTTTCCTATTTATAGTAAAAATATCCAATTTCAAAATTATTAGTAAATTTACCTCCATATTTCATATTCTACCTACATTTTTTTAGGTTATTTTACTGAACCAAAAAAAAAACATTAGGATCCTAGGGAATTATCAATTTTTTTGGTACTGATTAAAAAAAGTCTAAAAAAATAGATTTTTCTCTTATTTTTTTAGATTTTCCCATATAACATATAGATTGGCACATTAATTCAGTTTTAGCACAAGAAGAGTTATATCTTTAGTCAAAAAGGCAAGTGAGGGTACATATTTTCATGTATTTATTTTTATTTACTTTCAATTATTTCATTTTTTTTTTCATTTATGTTTTTTTGTGTTTATATATATCTATAACAAAACATTATCTCATTTTACATTATTGTGACATGTGATGAGCTTTGGGTGGGACATATGTATACACATATTATTTCTCACTTTTATCACTTTAATGATAGTTTCTTTTGTAGGGGATTGTTAGTGCATCAATCTTCATCAGTTCATACCATAAATGGTACATGAATAATATGGTGGGATTAGTTTGTGGTACTTTGAAGGATATGTTTTCATACTATTAATTCATACTTCCATTACTACTAGTTTGATTCCTTTGAGTCTCTTTGCATCTTATCGCATAGTCTACTCTTTATTTCATATGGCTAGCCCCCTATATTCCTATTGTATTGATCAGGTTAATATAATTTATTTAAAACTTATCTCTCATTATACTATATCATCCTAGCCAATATAGTTTTGAGTCAATATTTTATCATTTTTACTATATTAGTTTTGGGTAATGGATATATATGGGTGATATTTCATTCCTAAATCATATAAGATAGTCATTTACTTTGCATGCAATCACATTTATGCTCCTAAGTAGTAAAATAAGGAGTTATATGTTTATATCCTTATTATTATAATATAATATTTTGTATAGTATTTAAATCTCAATAGTAGGAGTCATGCCAAGGAGGTGTACTAATATTTTGAGTCCCAAACTAAGGATATATAGGTTTTCTTCTTTCCATTTAAGGTCTCCAACCTATAATATATCTTGTAAAGTGACACTTGAATTAAAGAGGCACATTGAGGGGTTGACACCTCCACCCAAAGGTAATAATTTTTATCCCTAATATATTTACATTATTTAATTAGTATATTATATATTTATTTAATCATTTATATTATAGATGTGTTTTTCATTTCTTCTTATGAACCTTATTATATTGTATATGTTCGTATAACTATAGGGTGCTTAGGTTTTCAATTTATCACTTTAGGTTTCAAAGGCCATCAATTAGTTGAACATTTCACCAATTATCTTCTTCTTCATTTAGTACTTATAAGTGTCTTAGATCTAGGTTACCCTTGTTTTTCAATTCCTTATATATGGTATCCTTAATATATGCTTGATACACCCATTTATAATCATTGTTAGAATTTGTTAATTATATTAAGCCATAGTGAGAGTTATACCACATGTGATAGACTTAGGTGTTGAAACCCTTACCCTTTGAAATTTGAGGGCATATTACCCTTTACTAGGTCTATGGTTATTCTAGGTCCTTACACACCCTTCTAAGTAGTTGAAAGATCTATTATTATATCCTTGTTTATATCCTAGTCTATTGAAAGAAAGGGGATTATTACATGTCACCCTATCTTGTGCATGAAAATTCTACATGATTAAAGAAGAAGGATGCAAGTTGTAAATACAACTCTCCAAATAATTATTTTGAGAAGGAAAATAAGTCCATGTTGTTATCATTAATGGGAAATAATCATTACACTATTTAAACATGAGTGGGCATCATCATGAAAAATGGTTGGAGCTTCCTCCACAAACTCACCCAAATAATTACAAGGAGTATTCCAAGAAGGTATATGAATATACATGTAAGATTAATTATTTTTAAATAAATGAAAAATAAAGGTGTATAAAATGAACAAGTTGTTCCATCACCTACAATATAAATAATAGAAAAATAAAAACCCCGCCTAAGGAATAATCCATGAAGTAAGAGTAGCTCCTATGGGAGTACCCATCACCATTGCTAATATTACATCTAATTCAAGAGTTATCTAAGATAAAAACCATCACGAGGGAGAATCCCATATAAGATTACTTATCACCACTAAAAGCAAAAAATGGTAATCCTTTATTATTGGTTTCATGGATACAATAAAAACATACTTGAGATGTTGTTTATCATGCATATGTAATAATTTAAAATTTTCTTGTTATGTTCCATTGTTGAAAGAAGTAAGCTAACCAAATCAGTATGATAAAGTATGGAGGATTGTCATTCATTAAGGGTGTCTATGGAGAGTCCATAAAATTAGTTTTAGAATTAACGTAGGATCACTCCATTGCATAAAATAAGTTCCATCATTTTTCAGCATTCTCATGTTCATGTTGATTGTCAAGTTTGCATGCTTTCCTACCCAATTTATTATAAAATATAAAAATATGGGTGTAAGAGGCACTCTATGTTGAGATAAATCTATTAATAACATGTTGAATCCTAAGGTATAAAAAATTATACATCATGTTGGTGTTATATTCCTCTCCATGCAAATTTAAAATTACATTATGTATAACATGTCTAGTACTTTTATACATATATGCTAAAATCATGTGATTTATCAAGTGCATGATACAACGTTGATAAAAGTACTAGACATGTTATACATAATGTAATTTTAAATTTTCATGGAGAGGAATATAACACCAACATGATGTATAATTTTTTATACCTTAGGATTCAACATGTTATTAATAAATTTATCTCAACATAGAGTGCCTCTTACACCCATATTTTTATATTTTATAATAAATTGGGTAGGAAAGCATGCAAACTTGACAATCAACATGAACATGAGAATGTTGAAAAATCTATTAATAACATGCCTAGTACTTTTATCAATGTTGTAGCATGCACTTGATAAATCACATGATTTTAGCTATATATATATATTGTGTGTGTGTGTGTGTGTGTGTGTGTGTGTGTGTGTGTGTTTTCATAAATAATAATTGTTAAAGCATTTATATGTTTTTTTGGGTAGGCACATGATAACATTAAACATAGTTGTAGTAAGTTTTTAGCATGCTTTTGGATTATTGTATGCATATGGAATAAGGTTTCAAAAATGTCTCAAAAATAGGTTTTGATATGATAATAGTTGGTATAGCATGATATTAGGAATATTATTTAGTTATATCTATCCCAAGGGTTATTTCATGAAGGGTGAGAAGTGCATCCATGATGATTATCACTTCACAAGAAAACTATTATTTTTTATGGTTTTATGTTTTGGTATCCTTGTTCCCTCATTGAATATGTTTCATTCATTACAAATTAAATTTACCTTGCTGAAAGATTGTAGTTGAAAGATATGGGAAGGTTTGTATATAGAATTGTATGCTTCAAGCCATGTAGCATTTTTTAATTGCAAGATGCAAAATAATGGAAATATTTAACTATGGTGATTTATTGTGACACCACCTACATAATGTAATATGTTTTCTTCATGTGTTGAAATAATTGTGAGAAGCAATGAGGATTTTGTATAAGCATCTCCTCATGGAGTGATTCACCCTAGCCTATAAGAGTATTTATCATAAAAAAATGGATAAAAGTAATAACCATGAGGTATACCAAGGAAAAATGAGTGGAATAATGTGAATTAGAAGAGAAAATATTGTAAGGTTTTATAGACTCTTTATCAACATGGGTTGGCACGTTCAATAGTTTGATAGTCACTCTCCAAGAGGGAGAGGAATAAGATGTAACCCAATTTTATGATAGAATTGGTATTCGAGTTGAGAATATAGAAGCTAAATCCTCATATTATTTTTATGGATATTTTTTAGGACCATAATCCTTAAAAATTTAGGTGTATGATCATAAATTTGGATAAATAAGATCATCCGCTTTAGTTAGTAAGACAATCAACTTTCAAATAAGGGCTCTCAACATGTCAAGTCATGAAAAGGATAGATATATATATATATATATATATATATATTCAATTTTAAGGGATTAAAAAAATATTTTTGGCATTAAAAATAGATTTATATTACTTTTTTTTGTTATTCTTGAAACTTTGTGAAAATTAGAAAAAAGGGCAGGTGATTTCAAGTTCATATGTAAAATTTATGGCCTTCAAAAGCTAGAAGACTTTTCATGGTTGCAAAACTAATATCCTATGAATGTTGTGTTTTTAAAACTAACATGGTTGTTTCTTAATTACCATGGAGGTTTCACCCAACATACATCAGTGGTTTCTCTTGTATAAGAAATTTAATTGATATATAGGAATTTGGGCTTCAATTTCTCACTCTCAAACTTTTTGTATGAGCCTAGATGTTCTTGTGTATGTATTTGAGCCTATATGTATTAAATAAATGGTATTAAAAAATTCAAATAGAAACATTTTTAAATAATTCATTTAGTTGAAGAAAAGACACAACTAGGATAGTTGAGGTCAATATCATCTCTTGATAAAAAGGAAAATCATCAACCAAATAGTGCATAGGCCATTATGAGTGAATTATAATTCCTAGGTTTGTGTCCTTTTAATCCAATGAAGTTAAAATATTTTAAAATATATAACATAGTAGGGATGAGGAAGCATGGTTTCACTCTTTATGGATTCTTTTCACATTGAGTTTCTCTAGGGTATGTCTAGTGTCATCTCTCTTTGTTGATGATTATATCCTTTTATTTCATGATTAATTTATTTATAATTAGTATAGTATCAAAAACATTTAATATATGTAAATATTCATGTATCAAAATCATATTATCGTAGTGGGACACACTTGAGGATCAATAACTAGATAGGATTGAGTGCAATAAGGTGAAACAAGTGAAATCATGAACACATGAGAGAAAGAAATTTCACAATGTGTAAAAAAATTTTTGGTTATATATCTAAATATATTTAGGAAAGGTACATATATAATTGGAATATAGACATGTCATCACATACTCATGATTGTGGGATTATCTTCCCCATTAACCTTTATTAAAAACCTAAGTCACACCTAATCAAGATAACTAGACCATGTAGGTAAAACCACATAGATAGAAAATTCATACACTAACACCCCCCCCCTCCCCCACCCCCATAAGCATATCTTATTTGGGTATTATGATTGGGTCTTGAGAATGTTTGATTAGGTATCAAAGTACATAACAATTATATAAGAATAAAAGTTCCACCTAAGTGATATTGAAGTTGCCTATAATAGAACTTGAAAAATGACCAAGGTCAATGATGATATAATATACCTAAAGAATAAATAAGCTCCATCTACATCAAAAAATGTTTCTTCCATTTTATAGAGGAATAAATTGTTGAGTGTATCAAAATTATACCCATTTCATAATGGAAGATGAAGGTAGAATTACAAAAAGCTCAGAGTATGTTCCAAAACTAAAGTGTGGAATAGGTCTAACAAGATAATGCATAATAAATGAATGTAATGCCAATGAAGTAGACTTGTATGAATAATTACATGAAACATTCATTGAAATAATGTCCATGTGAATAGGAGAACATGACTCATTAACTCTAAAAACTAAAGACTAGACTATAGATGAAGCACATAGATCCATAGAATTAATATCCATAAGAAGAGGTTTTTTTGATGATCTTAATACATGAAATCACATATAAATTAAGATGATATGATCCCTAGAAGAACAAATTTATGATGGTTCTGGAAGAGAAAAACTATGTAGTGAAATTGATGTAGATTACGCAAAAGGACAACTAAGGTCTAGCAAAAACTTAACCACTAGTGTTGGCTTGACAAAAAGAAAAATACCATCCATATGGAATGAATCATCACAATAAATATGATTAGGAAGAGGCTCGAGTCTAAAAATATCTAAAGATACAATAGGAATAGGAGGAGGATGAGTGGTAAAAATCTCAACATGATCTCCTTTTAAAATTTGAAGAGGGAACCAAAAAATTGGAGGGACACTTTGTGTGCTACACATGGTGGTATAAATCCCATGAAACATGAATCAATAAGTGACCATATACAGTCAAAAGACTTAGCCTAGTCATTGTATTTAAAATGGTCAATGGGAGAAGGAATTTATCCATATAGACATCATTTATGATAAGATATAAATCTACTATGTAGTTAGTTATCTTTCACGATTCATGAAGGAACCAAAGATGTCTCATTTGAAAGCAGCAAAAATAATACTGAGATATATTAATGGTACAATGGACTTTGGCCTAGAGTATAATAAAAATGATAATTTATTATTAATAGGATATTCAGAAATAGATCATGAAAGAAATATTGATAACATAAATCCACTTCTAGATATGTATTCTTTATGGGATCTGATCTTACATTTTGGGGGAGCAAGAAACAATTTTTTTTTATCTTCCATTGATGTATATATTATAATATATAAGGAGATGTTTGTAAAGGGATATGGTTATGTCACATATTGGGAGGATTGGGAGTACCATAAAAGACACCTACCATCCTGTATTATGACAATGAGGGTGTTTTAAAACTTATTCAAAATCCAATATTTCATGAACAAACAAAACACATTGAGGTGAAAGTCCATATCATACATGAACATCTACAATAACACAATATCCATCTCAAGTATTTCTCGATAGAAGAACATGTAGATGTCTTCACCAAGGCACTTGAATGTGACAAATTTGAGGTATTGTGATAATATCTCTCATGTTTACTTCAATCTATGTTGAATTAAGAGGGGGAATGTTAGATTAAATAAATGGTGATTAATTCACCATAACACATTATTATTAGTTTTTTATAATAGTATTTCACTTGAATACTATTCTAGGTTTATTTATTATTCCTTGTTCCTTTATTATAGGGGATTGTTTGGATACCTTCTTGGATATATAATAACATATGTAATAATTATTTATTTAAATGCATATATGATTATTAATGTTCTACAATAATGTCTTGGTCTATGAGAAAGAATTCCATGTACATCCACCATGAAGCATAGTTGGTCCTTCCAATAAGAACTATAGGAGTAAATCAACTATCTTCATCTGGTATCTCTTGATTGGATATAGGTGAGTATACATTACCAAAATTAACCATGCACACGTAATGTGATGGAAATTGAAATTAGTTTAAAATACATCTAAATGAGCAATCTATGCAATATTCACCAAATTACCCTGATATTGCATAGGTTATCACTTTATATTTGAGTGTGTATACAATCAACACATATAAAAGTAACAAAATTTTGAAAAATAGAAGAATAAATGTACCCATATGAAACTATAAAGATACAATTTTACAAGTCTAAAAAAGAACACAAATGTGTAGAGCTCCAAAAACTCACATTTGAAAAAAATGGAACTTGGAAAAGAGTTATAGGATGAAATTTATGTTTTAAATTCTAAAAAAAATCACCTTGTAAAATGAAATTTTTTGGCTTGAAAATTATTTGAATTGATTTTTTATAAAAAATTTGAGCCCCCTTGAGTTGTTTATGAACAAGGGATAAATTCCCATGTGACCAAGGCCTAATGGAAATAATGAATGGCCTCAAATTAACTAATTAATAGTTTTATAATTCATCGAGGTTGAATTTAATGTCTTCTTGGATGTCATTGGGTGAAAATAGGGGTGGAAAAAATCATATTGTGATTCTATAGGGGAAGAGTATGTCATTATATAAAATAGGGATAGAGTATGATGTCAGTCTATGTAAGGGTGTTGGATTCCATCATCAATTCATTCATAAGTGTCAGAGTCTAATGACAATACATATAGGGGTCTTGCATCCAACCTATTATACAATTAAGGGACTCAAAACCCATCATGTGCCTATACTGAGGGTGGATTCCTTCTATGATATGTGAACATGGGTTAAATGCCACCTAAGATACTTATAGGGGATCAAATCCCAAGCCATACTTATGAATGATCTCAAGTCTAATCCCAATTTTGGCACAATAAAATGTTTTTAACCCTTATAATTTTTTCTATCACCCAAATTCATATTCTGCTACAAAAACTTGCTAAATAAGAAATACATGAAGTAGGGAAAGAAATCAACACTTTCCTAGATAAGAATAAATTTTTACTAAGACCCCAAAGTCTACCTGAGTTGTATAACCCACCAAAATGCCAAACCTAAACATAATACCTCTAGATCTTTGAAATCCTAATGGCTTCTTCCAAAATTAGCAAAGACCCACTAGTTTTTTATAAAACCAAGAAAGCATTTCCTTCTTTGACTACTAATCAATAAGGATTTGCACAAAAACTAAAACTTGCCTTCAAAACCTCTGAAATAGTTAAGAATGACCTATCATGAAACTAGGCCATTTTTATAGTCATTCCTATGGTTTTGATATATTTTGAATCCAATAACACTTTCCATTTTTGTCTAAATACTTCAATGATATATTTTTCACAAATTTACATGAAACCTCAAAAAACCCTTAAAAACAATCAAGATCATGAAGAAAGCCAATAAGGAGTTAAAATGTAAGTGAGATCACAAAAATTTCCATGGAATTAATCAAATATCATTTCTTTTATACCACATCAAATATTTTTACAAGATCAAACTAGAATACCAAATGCACTAAGGATTGAATAGAGAAATAACAATAAATGAACAACTATGAGATAAAAATCAATAAATGAAACAATGTAAATTAGATTTTACACCATAATAACATATAACATTCAATTATTCACTCCTCCATATAATTCAGCTTTACAATAGATGTAAAAATAGGAGAGATGAAAATTAACTACCCCTAGAATAGTGGTAAAAGAGCCTAGAATATGTAGGTAACTCTCATACCTAAAATAACTAGTCAAAGAGTAACTCTTATGAGCTAAATAATAACTATGGTCAAGGGTAAATTCTAATGAAAAATGACATATAATCAAGATAAACCACATATGTATAAATAATATTGTATGCACCTAAATTCGCTCGCCTACATTATCATCACTAATATTGCTATTAATTGACACTAATTCCATTTATCTCATTTATTATAATTAATCCTATCCTAATATCCCCCTTCCTAGTCATTTATCTAATATTCCTCCTCTATTATTATTCATCTACTAACCTTATTCATCCCCACCAATCAATTAATTATCCTAAATCCCCATTATTTAATCTAACCCCACTTATCTATTATTTGGGAATTTGAATTTTCCATGACTCACATACCCACCTACACTAGCCTACTCCTAAGCTCTTCTACAACTGTAGTCCCTAAATCACCCATCTAATCCCTATCTAATCCCATACCTAATCATCATTAACCCCTAAGAGGATTTTATAAATCTCTGAATCTAGAATCCTCTAAATCTTGAGGCTTCCAAGGAATTTTATATTCCTTTTAATTCTCCACCATTAATCTCATTCAAACAACTTCAAATCTCATCTATTGATCTTTCCCTCCAAAAACTATTTAAATGACTTCTCTCCTCCATGGGAGGCCATCTTAGAAGTCCATACCATCTCCATCCTAAATCAATTCATCAATCCATCATCCATAATCAAGCCATCATAATGCCCAAATTTGAGTCTAAATATAATTAATCATTTATTTAGACATCTAGGAAGGAGTCTAATAAAATCAAGGATTGGTAAGATTTATTCTATCATTCTCGTTTGTTTCCATAATCCTTCTTATTAGTTAGTTTGATTTTTGAGTTTGAATTATGTAGTTTAATTTATATTTGCTCAAACTCCTACTAAAAAATGTTGACCACAATAATATTTTGTCTTGACTACGTGTTGATGCTAAAAATTGTTGGGCAAATGAATTAACCCTTTTGCCTATCATGAAGGTCAAATTGGAATCATACCAATCTAATCGTAGGAGTCATATGACTAAAAAATTAGTACAAGGCACCTAGTGGGTTTTTTAAAAGTCAAGTTACATTGAGTTAAACACTTGATCAAGTTCTAGGAAAATAATATCTTTCTTAATAGGATTTGTTTTAGCTTGAATGATTAATAGATGGATGAAGTGTTTTCACAAAGAAGGTTGTCTTAGATAATGGATTCAAAAATAAACTTATATTTGAATATCTCTAAATCATAACTCATAAATATTAAAGATGTGCATGGGTTAGATGATATAAAAGATAAACTGAATGTCACTAAAAAATAATTAAATATAACATATTTGCTAAAGAAAATTAGAAATCCACCAAATTATAAATCAATTTAGACAAGAAACTATAATCTATTCTATCTGATAGAGAAAATCTATTAATTAGATAATCTCTTGAAGAATAGAAATCTGATTTGATAAGTATGTATTTTAAATAATGTTCTATATTCTAACTTTAATATTTTCCAAATAACCTCATAGATAAACTAAAAGTATAATGAAACAGAGCTAAAAAAGAGATGAGCAAGAAAGTGTGAGTCAAAATAAGCCTGTATTTAGAAACATATTTATATTTGAAGTCTAAAAATGATGTTTAAGTTACAAAAGTCATAAATGAATCTCCAAATGAAATGAGGGCTGCTGAAAATTAGAGAGAGAGAAAGAAGGAAATGAGAAGAGACAAAGAAGACAAACAAATGAGAATGACTAACTAAAGAGAATGAACTAACTAAATAGCAGAAATAAATATTACAGTAAAGATATAATACATAAAGGACCCAATAAGCCAAATCAGATAATAAAAGATGATTAAGAAACCCCAAACAAGGAATGATTTCATTAATAAATAAAATAAATGGATTACAAGATTTGAAAAGAGACAATTACAACATAATAAACATCAAACTTATGTCATGCTAGGCATGATATGTTCATTACTATTTGAGCGATAATAAGTTTCAACATATATGAATGCAAATATGTATCCATAAAAGTATTAAATTTCTCAAATATTAACTTTTAATCAGAAAATAATTGAATATAAACCTAGATATACCTAGAATAAATGATATAAAGCTATGTCATCATATTGAATGAGTGTCAATCTTCTGTAAATAATTATCATCTCAGAGACTTGTTCTTGGAAAAGAATCACAAATGAAAGTGAGAGTTCTCACATTTACCTGTATGAGTTTTCCCTCCTTTGAAAATGAGGTTACTTTGCCTTTATATCATTTGTCAAGTAGTCAGTTGGTTTAACAACTAACTTTTGTTTTAAACTTGTAATTTAAAATTTAGACAAGTAACTTTCTAAAATAAAGTTTATAATTTTTTTAGGCAAATGTTTAAGTTCATAATGAACTTAAATAACCTATTAAATATTTATTTTTAAAATATCGAATAAATACTCAGATGGGGGCTGACTATTAAATGACTCTTATAAACTAATCTCAAAATAACAATCCAAAATGATATTATTAAATAAAAATATAAATAGACCATAAAATTTTCATTACTTGATTGAGTATTGAATCGTTCAACTTGAATCAACCTTATTCCAGGTTAGATATTATGCCTCATCACAATTGAAAATATCTAATGAAATTTTCATCTGCATGTTTGAATATCAAATTCCATCAAAATAATTGATTGAAAATTGATCAAAACTTTAGTAAACCACTCCAATATCATTTCACCAAAGATAGATTTTATCTTAGAATTTAAGAATTCTACCATAAAAATTATGAAAAATCCATACTTAAATAAACATTTTGGGCAAAATACCAACATTTATTTTGGAACCATCAAGAACAAAAATATGTTCCAGCATGCAAATATATAAATCCAAAATTTATTCAGCCATAGCATCACAAAATTGTGCCTAGAAATCAATTTCTCAAATACCCAGTTTGAAAATTTTGTCAAGCCCCAAATATTCTATTGTCTCAAGATGAAAGCTCCAACATTATTTTTTATCTCAAAAAACCAGAAAAAATTCCAATTTTTTTTTATGAAACCCCAGAAATATTAATATAATTATTTTGAGCAAAATACCCACTAGTAGTTAAGAAATTATCAACAAATTAATGATTTAATGAACTTAGGGTTCATTAATCCATGTCACAATAAAATACTTCTCAAAAATAAATCTTTCAAATATCCAAATCAAGATTTTACAAGCCTAAAAAAATCCATTGTCACAGGTTAAAAATCCCAACTTTATCTTAAAAATGGGATTCAAAGATGGGAATTAAAATAAATGAATTGAACCCAAAAAAACCCTAACTATATCCTATCCATAAACTAATAATAATATGGAGGAATAAATGTTTTTACCAAATCCAAACCATATTTTATTGCATGATGAGCTTATGGAAACATAAATAAAAATCAAACCTTCTGAGTGAATTATTGTTAAAAACTCACCTTTTAACATTGAAAATTCATCTTTGTAGAACCAATAAAACCCATACAAGTGTATCATGCCTATGTTGTAAAGCCACCTTAACAAATTTAGGAAGGTGTACTTCTCATCTTCATTATCATTGCAGTAAAACCTTGAAGGAGACCTTCAAAAACTAAAACTAGGAAGGATATTTTTTTGTGTTTAACTTCCAAAGGAAAGAGAGAATTATAAAATTAAAGCATTTAAAATACATGTACTCTCATGCCACCATTAGCCAAGGCATAATCGAAACTTGCTTAACTTGCTGCTCAACTTTAGAAGTCCTAGATAAAGGAGAAAAATGAAAATCACCAATTTCCAAAAGTTCATTAATAACTCATTAAATATTGTTGTCTTTATCATAACGTGTTTCCTTTTTGTATGTTGTTCCTTTAATGAAAATGTCTAGGTGTCACTTTACCATAACGTGTCACACCATTTTTCATGTTATTCCATTTTGGCATGATACTTTGATGTTATCTTGATCATGTAATAAATGAATAAGGGGGGAAAAAATTTACATTATTTTCATTTATGCATTATGCCACATTACTTTTACCAAGGAAATGACATAACATACACACACACACACATGTACACACGCACACACGCACACACACGCGCACACACACACACACACACACACACACACACACACACACACACACACACACACACACATGGAATGGGTGGGCATAGGATTCAGAATTGATTATGATTAATGCTTTTCTTTTGTAAAAAAAATACCCCATTACTCAAGCAATGTCATGCATTTTGGATGTTTATCGTATATGATATGAATAGTATTTCAAAACTTATATTATGTATAACTTGAATGCTTAATGATTTCTACTATTTTGTTGAGGCATTATCTCATTGACATATAGAACTGGATCCAAAAATTATACAAAATAAAGTTATTATAATCATGCTATATTAATTGAAAATTGGTACCATTGCCTTGTGTAAAGAAATTTGTGACAAATGCTCGATTCCAAAAACTGAGGAGAATATGATGTTTTCCAAGCTTATGGCATAAAATCAAACAACAAGCTACCAACTTGATTTTCCCTACTATTGAATACACCAAATAGAGACAATTGTGGCAATGCTCCTATTCTTGAATTGGATAGCTAGAATCCCCTGAAATAACTTATGTAGAATGAAAAAGTAATGAAAATAACAAACACTTCAATAGCCATATTTAATTTAATCACACAAAATGAAAAGATATAATAAGACCAGAATATATGAGTCATTGGCCTCCACTAGGTATTTTAACAAGACAACGTAATTTTTGAGGTTTGAAAAAGTTTTAAAATAGGGTGAATTTTTTTTAGTTAACACTGTTTTTATTTGAAATTGTAGGAATAAATCAAATAAAAATTATTGTGGCTCCAAGTTTTATATTTTTTGCATTATTATATTTTTCTCCTTTTATATTTGGTAATAACCTATGATTTTGGGTTAAATTTGACCTATAATACTATTTTTTGATCTATTCTATCTCCTTATGTCTCTCAAGGAATTATATCAAACTGATCTATGCTTATTCTCTCCAAATAGTTCACAAATCCTATAGTATTGTCTTATAATATGTTTTGATACTTGTGTACAAAGTCTATCCTATCAATTTTGCTTTATCTTTAACTCAACCCTTTAATATTACCATATCATTATAATATTTGTACCCAAATCCATTACATTAAACAAAAATTTACTTCATTTTATGATCTGATGAATGACTGCATTCTATTATAAAGTATTTATTATCTCCCATTTTAGCATATGATGGGAGGACATTGGTAGAGGTTGTGGCATTTGGCTCAAAACTTCTCCAAATCTGAGCATATCTTGTAAGCATCACTCCTTAGAGGCATTCTATCAAATAGTCCATCTGCCTTGTATTAAGATAAAGGTGAAGTTAACAAAGATAGACACTTGGAAATTTGGGAAGGCAAACACATTCAAGGCAGTCACAGATTTTTATGAGCCAACTAATAAATAGTTTGCCTGCAATTCAATGTTCATGGTCGAACATTGCTAATTTTAAGAAAAATGAAATAATTTGTTATTCTACACATTGTTAACCTATTGACCTATCTAAGGGATATCTGGTAATTATTGGTGCTTTCCTATACTTGCTTCCAACTTATGCAAGTTCCTATACCAAGTCACAACTTTCAGAAAATAATAGCCTTGTAAGAAAATGATGGATTTAGAAAAGTAGTGGCTTTATGATTTTGTAGCTAGTTAATCATATCTATCCTACAGGAAATTTATTAGGTAAATCTCTTAGCAAGAATTTTATCAAAGGCTAAAGATATATATCTACTAAAATCTATAGTTAAAATGTCACACTTATTGAGATATGCACCTCCCTCAATAGCTATGTGTAATTAAGACCTTTCACGACCATCACCAGCCAACATTCATGAGTTTGATTTTCCTAAAAATTAGTCATAGGATTAAATTCTATCTATCATGAATCTGAAAATAATTATAATGCATTTCATATATTTACCTAGATCTGTCAATATCAAAAGCAATTCAACTACTCATTTGCCTCATCTTGAACAAATTTTTAATAGTGGGTTGGTTAATTAAGTCATACAAAGAGGTGGTTGTATTTATGGTCAAAGGATTTATTGACATCCCCTAACCATCAAGTTTTCATATCATTAATATGTAATTGGATATTACCTTTTAGCCATTGTTATCTATGATCAAATGATTTAGACATATTGATTTATTGTAGCTATCTTGTACCATAAAAATAATAATTAAAGGGTGGAATTTTCAACATTCACATATATTTAAAGGATCAAATTTGTCTAAATTATTGAATACTTTTGCTTACTGGTTATTCCATAATGTGATTGATCACAAAATAAAATTGATTGAACATACTAATTATTTATTTACAGGTTGACTCGTTTTATAATTGGATAAAAATATCATTTTTTAAAATAATTTGTCTAATTTTTCTTGTTGACACAATTAACATGTGTCAAAGGAAAAATTATTTAAATTAATAATCATTGGTATTATAGGTTATCTATTTTTGAGTGCCAAAGTCAAACTACTAACTATGTTCTTGTAGTATGCCTATCAAAGGACTCCTTTCTGGACACTTTAAAAATTATTGTTTGAATCATCTTGATCATTTTGTCTTGTATATAACATTTTAATCATCTTTCCTTTCTTCTTGTATATATTATTTCCATCTGTGTCTTATATATTCTTGTCTATATTTTTCATCTTGTAAATATCTCACACTTAATCTTAATTGGTTAATCAATCTCTTTGTCTACACGTTTATTACTTGAGGGATATGGTGGTGTATGCTCTCTTCCTTGAATCCTTGTAGTGAATTTTGGGAGATTAAAAACCACCTACAAAACCCATTCCATTTTTATTTTTCTATGGGGATAGTAATTGTGGATTTCACCACCATGCACTAGTGAAAACTTCATATTCTAGTGAAGTCTAGAAATTAGGAGAGTTATCTTGAGGTACCAAAATAGAATTCCCCATAAAGGGTTCTATGGAGTGAGGGGAATTTAAGCTCCAAGATACAAGGTATTTAGATAACATCCTATATGGACTTGGGCCCCACTATACATTCTGGGATACACCTAGAGATCCCATACAAACCTAGCCTAGGATCCTTTCTGGACACTTTAAAAATTATTGTTTGAATCATCTTGATCATTTTGTCTTGTATATATCATTTTAATCATCTTTCCTTTCTTATTGTATATATTATTTCCATCTGTGTCTTATATATTCTTGTCTATATTTTTCATCTTGTAAATATCTCACACTTAATCTTAATTGGTTAATCAATCTCTTTGTCTACATGTTTATTACTTGAGGGATATGGTGGTGTATGCTCTCTTCCTTGCATCCTTGCAGTGATTTTTGGGAGATTAAAAACCACCTATAAAACCCATTCCATTTTTATTTTTCTATGGGGATAGTAACTGTGGATTTCACCACCATGCACTAGTGAAAACTTCATATTCCAGTGAAATCTAGAAATTAGGAGAGTTATCTTGAGGCACCAAAATAGAATTCCCCATAAAGGGTTATGTGGAGTGAGGGGAATTTAAGCTCCAAGATACAAGGTATTTAGATAACATCCTATATAGACTTGGGCCCCACTATACATTTTGGGATACACCTAGAGATCCCATACAAACCTAGCCTAGGATCCTTTCTGGACACTTCAAAAATTATTGTTTGAATCATCTTGATCATTTTGTCTTGTATATATCATTTTAATCATCTTTCCTTTCTTCTTGTATATATTATTTCCATCTGTGTCTTATATATTCTTGTCTATATTTTTCATCTTGTAAATATCTCACACTTAATCTTAATTGGTTAATCAATCTCTTTGTCTACATGTTTATTACTTGAGGGATATGGTGGTGTATGCTCTCTTCCTTGCATCCTTTCAGTGATTTTTGGGAGATTAAAAACCACCTACAAAACCCATTCCATTTTTATTTTTCTATGGGGATAGTAACTGTGGATTTCACCACCATGCACTAGTGAAAACTTCATATTCCAGTGAAGTCTAGAAATTAGGAGAGTTATCTTGAGGCACCAAAATAGAATTCCCCATAAAGGGTTCTATGGAGTGAGGGGAATTTAAGCTCCAAGATACAAGGTATTTAGATAATATCCTATATGGAATTGGGCCCCACTATACATTCTGGGATACACCTAGAGATCCCATACAAACCTAGCCTAGGATCCTTTATCCATAATAGGTGCCTCACTACCAAAGTCAGTATTAGATCCTAAGTAGTCATTGTGTACAAATGGGGTCAAGAGGGTTTGGTTGATTTTTGAAAAGGTCACCATCCTATATCCTCACTCGTGAAGCTGTTGGATGGTACAAGAAATGGGTTACACACCCTTGAGTTTACTAATCATAGGTCATGGTTTGCCTACTTGGGTATGTGTTGTGTTAAACTAGTGTTCTTTGTGAGTTGAGTTAGCATTCAACCAAAAACTTATACACCTAGCTAGGTCCTTTGAATAACCCATATTTTACATCCTTGACATCATATTTCATTTATTTTCTCCTTGTCCCTACTTTATTTCATCCCATCTTAATCTAGTCATCCCCATATTATCCTATCTCATCATTAAACATACCCCCATCATCTCAGCCCCATCTCACCATTGTTTTTGTATATCCTCATCCCATCTCCCATACATATCTTAATCTCTTCTTAGTCTAGTCATTCTCACCCATCATTAGTCATTATCATCTTTTAAATCCTTGTCTTACCCTCTTGTACATTATTTTTATTCTCTTGTACATTCTTCAAGTCACATCCTATCACTAGACCCACCCATCATCACACCCCCAACACCTATATCTTATTTTTTACATCCCATATCTCATCATACCTTTGTATATTATTTATTTCTCTTGTACATCCTTCTAGTCACATCCTATACTCATCTCTTCATCATTAGTCATACCCCCTCACACATCCTAATCACATTTGGTCTTGTCATTCATAACTTATCCTAATCCCATATCTTGTCCTAATCAACCTTTTGTCTTGACCTTAGCTTAGTCACCTCTTCACCCATATATTCTAACCCCATTTTATCTTATCTTGATTGGTTATTTAGGTAATTCTTGGGTCCTAATATACCCCCATCTTTATCCCTAATCACCTTAATCATCACCTATCTATACTAACCCTTATCCTATCACCTTCCTCACATAATCATACCCTATCCTATCTTAAGAAAATTATCCCAAAGGCTTGAGATAGTCCTCTTTTTATCTATCCACATCATCCTCTTATCATCCTACATCCACTATCACTCATCATTTGGTCAGATATCATACCTAGTTGATATCTAGATAGCATCTTATCACTTTATCGGTCTCAATATAGCAAACCATCATCATCGATTTAGTCTAATCATATTTTCCTACTCCTAAATAACACCCATTAAATCACCATCTTGCTATTTTTGGAACCTAAGAACCTATAAAACCCCCAATCCCTTTTTCTAGTTTAACACCTAGGCATTATGGATAGTTTGTTACCACCTATTAAACTATCCACTTATAAAATGACCTTAGTCTTATATCATCCTAATAACATTTAGTCCACCTCATCATCATCATCATCATCACCTATCATACTAGCTTGATCATTGGACCCATTTTGTTCAAGGAACCATAATTAATCCTTAGCCTCCCTCCCAAAATCTGTCTCTCATCATTCATCCCCAATGGATTTAGACCTCACATTCATAAACCAATACAAAGCTGCCAATAAGGATGAGATCCTCCTGTGGATTATTCTAATGGGTGTCACACTTCTAAAGGTGTTGATACTATTCAACTCATTGCACCTCCCATCCAAGCCCCTTAATATGAGTCCCATACCAATCCTCCACCCACTAGCCATAAATTATCCATTGCCCATTCCCATACTAGCAAAGGAAAACCAATCTTGGCCACCTTGACTACTACCAGTCCATCCACCCAGTTATGTTAACAATCATCTGATCTAAAATCAAATGCTTCCACATCTAAGTCATAAAATTAAAAGGGTCCATATACCCCTCTTATTATGTCCTTTGAAGCCCTTTTCAAATAACTCATTACCACTAAAATTATGGTCTATCCACCTATCCAACATCTTGATTGTTCTAAGCCTAAACACTTTTGGTATAAATATAATCAATATTATTTATATCATCAAACATGGGGGCATACTATTAATCAATGTTAACCTTTCCAAGACTATGTTAAATAACTCATCAACTATGGTGACATAGTAATTGAGGACAAACTAGATGAGTCTATACCCCTGAGTGAACAAGAAGAGGAATGCCAACATTTCATTTCGAATAATGATCAAGCCCTTCCCCTTCTAAACCAAGGTCAAGACACACCACTTACCTTCCATGATACACCCATCTTCAAAAAGTCTTTTATCAAAAATGAGTCTATCTCCCATGAACCTAGTCTTCATGAACCCTCTCATGGGACTCTCTCTATTAAATCTATTGATCCTCCATCACCTCACTCTCACCCATCATACCAAACACCTCCTATTGAGAGTTTAATTGTGGACAATGAGTCTTCTACTAGAAGCATTATAACTTGTAAACCAAAGTTAGCATCAAAATTATTATATGCATCAAGATCATGTTCAACACCAATATCTAAATTATATTCCTTATATGAAACATCATCCCTCATCGATATCATAATAGATACTAATAATGCATATATTTTTGAGGATATTTCTAGTTTGGATACCTCTAATCCATCACTAGGCATACCTTTGGATCCCAATCAAGATGATGAAGTAATAACAGAGTTATTACAAGCATATTTGTTGAAGATTTCCAAAGCAAATATGATCCTATTTTGGATGCATTGACTATATCTAGTCTTTGTGATCCTTTTGCTAATCTTGAGGATATTTTCTTTGATGTTGAAACTAGGTCTCCTAGGAACCCCTATGAATAACATGTTGCACCATCACCACTCATTGACCTCATCATACCATCTCCACCACCTTCATCCTTTATATATCCCTTTCTTCATATCAATGATCATTTAATCACCTCCCTCTATAAGGATGAATAGGAACATAAATTATTAGATCCTTCCTTGAGCAATATGACAAGTGTCACCAGTATAGAGGTCCAAAAACATATTCAAAAATTCCATCATAAAAATCAAGTCATCTTTGATGCCATCAATCAAAATAAATAAGAATTAAATCATTGGCCTAATCCAAAATTGTCTTCCCCTAATGAAGCCCAAAATAAGGCACAAGGGTAATATCAAAATCAAAATAATCAAAAGTAAATGTCCCCTAGTGAAACCCAAAATTAGGAACTAACAGGTAGTCAAATTTAAATCCAATCTTAAAATCAAAATAATTTCTAAAGTAGAATCCAAATGGTTGATAATCCATCAAATAATTAGATTAAAGATGAATGACAAAGTCAAAATGTCTTGGATCTCTTATAGTCCTTTATCAATTGGTACCAATCAAATGAAGAATGTATAACATCTCTAATGATGTATGTGACTACTAGTCCTAATCCTCCATCCCTCATCCCAACATCCCATTACACACCCATAAACCAATCAAATCATATCATTCATCTTAGTCTCATACACCGCCATCAAGATCTAATCGAATTCATGCCTCCTATCACCCACTTGGGAAACATTGTCTCTCCTAGGGTCAATGAATACACCTGGTCTAGATATCTAAAGGGGTCTCCATCAATCATCAATGAATGTTACACAGACCCTAATACATATAGTATCATGATCACAACATCATGCATCCCTAGAATAGGTGTTGGATGAATATCACAACAATCCATGCATCTTACATCTCACCCACCTCCAATAAATCAAGATCCCATTAATAAGCCTAAAAAATCATTTGTCTAATGGTGAAAACTAATCTTTTGGTGCCTTAGGCAAGTACCATGATCAAAACTAGTTACTGACATTATGGTAAAATACTCTATTATCCACATTATACCTCAAAAAATTGATGGAAAAATACATCCTTTTTAGCCATCATTCCCTTCCCTTGTCAATCCTTCCCTTTTCCATCCCCTCCATATATTCTCTTATCTATCATGTCCTCCATCATATATACCATTCCTTCATGTCTTAACCTTTTTAAGGAAGTGGAAAGTGTCTTGAGAAATGTTTTGACATCATCTTAGAATATTCTTTAATTGACACTCAGACAACTAATCATCTGGTTCCTTCTTGATGTAGTCATTGACAATCCCTAATCCCTTTTTCTATAGTCCTCATCACCTTTTCAGCATCACTCTCAAGCATCATTCCATCCATTGTTATCCTGGTTGATAGGATTGGTATACTCTTTTCTAGTAACACCTTTTTTTATAGTGTACATATGTATTCCAAAAATCCCTAAAAATTAAAATATGTCAAACAACCCTAAAAATAATAAAACTTAAAAAAGCCAAAAATTATCCATGATGTCTTGTCTTATCCTAACTCCCCTATTCACATCCATCTCCATCCATTTAATATAATTAGAGTTATCATCATCAGATATTATGTTCGGTCTTGAACCCAAATAAGAGTGGTCGCCCATCTTGCCATATCTTCATTATCCTTTTGTCTAGGTATTATCTAAATCCATCACCTTATGAAAGAATTTAATCTAGCACCCATCACTTCTCTATCATTGCCTATTCATACCTCACACCCACCACATCATGTCTTTGCTAGTGTGGAAGATACTATATCTCATCACTACCTTTATCATTTCCTCTTCATAACTAGCACCCATTGAATCACTCTTTACTAGTATGAAAGGTATTTGATCCCATCTCCTAGTTTCCTTGCTAGATTAGATTCTCACAAGGATTTATATGTTAGTAATACTTAGAAATATTAAACATAACCTTTCCAAATCACCTCTTTTGAATACTCTTCCATTTGTTTTATATACCAAATTAGTATTTAAAAGCTCATCACTTTTTATCCAATCCACATCTAAATCCTCCTTATCTAAATAATCTATATCCACATCCATATCCTTACCTATGTCCTAATCCTAATCATCACTAGTCTCTTCTAAATCCAATTCTATCATCATCTCCCTATCACATCATGATCATATTATTCCAATCCATCACCTAATCACTCACCCCATCATTAGACAATATATTTTGTCTATTGTTTAGCTTGTTTGCATGTCTTTTATCATGTACACATTTGATTTTATTTATCTTTTGAGTCTATGTTACATCATTGGGAATGAGGATAATAGGAGGTCACCAAAGCTATAATACTAATTTTAAGTGCCCTCAAGGATGCATAGTTCACTACTTGCCCATTTCTATGCACATTGGCACCATGTCCTCTTGGTCATATCAACATCACGGAGCATACTATCAAATTCCATATCTATCAAATTTCTTAGACTATGATGAGCCTTATGACATCTATGATGACTTCAACACCTATGCCATAATCATCTATCTAATTGTCTAAATATTCTCATCATTAATCAAATCCTCAGGATCCATCTGACTAACATCCAATCCTTTATCCTTTAATCACTAATTGATTTAACATTTTTGGTAATATTGGATTATTATTCCTAATTTAGTTAAATCTGAGTAGTAAAATCATTAAATAAATATGCAATAATTAATCTACTAGTTTTTATAAATTTGACTATGATTTTAGACTTTTTAAAAATAGTAATAGGGGATAGAAAATAAGACTTAGCTAGAAACTAAATGAAATGGTTGAGATAAAATCTAGAATTCACTATATAAGACTGGGATGCTATCACAAATCAGGATCTAGAATTCATTTTATGATTGGTTAAAAGTGCTAAAATAAGATACTAGTGGCACCAGAACTTTAGTCCACTTCTGTTGCTATTATCTAGGAGACTTGATTTTTTATGTTGTGTTCTCTATGTTTGTGTGACTCTCCCTATGAAGTTTTGACTACTGGATGTTTGTGGAAATCCCTGTAGAGATACTTTAGTCTTCAAACACTAGACTCCATTATGCTTTGATAAAATTTGAGAAAGAGGGGGGGGTTAGTGTGTGTAAGATGCATTAAACATGTATCCATACCCCTTGTGTGGGCACTCTACTTACATACCAATAATTTGAAGATGTATCAAGCCATATGTAGTTCTCCCACTTGATGTGCTTTGTGAAATTTTGTGTATGAAGATGCAAAATTCTAAAACTAGGTGTGCTTGAGGTGGCTAGGGATTGGTGTAAGGATTTTAATAAGCTTATAATATTATTAGTTGGTTGTATGTAGAGAACATAGAAGATTAATTTAATATTATTGCTTATATTCTTTCTTGTTTTGTGATATTTTCCAACCCTTTCCAAATGACCTTTGAATGGGATTTTCTAGGGATCTATTGGTCATTGGTTGAAAGTACTCACATTAAGTCGATAATAAGAAGGATAAGAATCAAAAGGAATTGACCACTGAAGGAAAAATGCACTTAGATAGGAGCATCAAAAGTGGACACTAAAGGGCCCAACAATATAGTCCAAGTTGGCACTATAGTCTTGAGCAAACGAGACTTGGGGGATAGATTTATCATGAAAAGAGTAGTCTAGCTGAGCTAAGATTAAATCTGGAAGGCTAGGAATGATTGAGAATCAGTGAAAGATGCATATGAGGGTCAAGAAAGAAGGAAAGAGGCACCTATGGGTTGGTTTTCATTACCCACACTCAAGTTACCAATTTTTAAATTTTATATGACTACATTCCCCCCCCCCCCCCCCCCATTTATTTTAGTGATGCAACAAAGCAAAATACAAGGATAAAGGAAAGATAGAAAGCATACCTAAAATTACCTACAAGGGTGAAGCTCATGAAGCTATGTGGTGTTAGGTGTGTATAGAGAGAGATGTTATGAAGTGTAAATCTATAAAATATAACAAAGAGTAGATTAGTTCTTACTAGATACACTATATCTAAAATAAGAACATACAAAGCTAGGTAAGAGAAAGAGGAAGATAAAGGAAAAAATACCTCACCAAGTACATATACCAATAAAAAAACCTTTTGTGATGCTAAGTACCCAATTTTTTAGTCCAATCTTGGTACTATTGTCCTGGGCTAAATCTAACTACTATTCTAAAATTGTCACTATCTATCTAGTCTAGTCTACCTAGTTTAAAGTTTGATTGCTTTTTTCGGTGTGCTAAAAGATATATTTTCTACCATTAAGAGCTCTGATCTTTGTGACAAAAACCCCTACTTGTTCCCCCATATTTTGAGGGTAGGAATAAAGACCTTACAATGACTACCCTCAGAAGAAAGATCCCTACAAGTGTGTTATGGTGCATAAATACATGATATAGCAATGATAATTGATTAGATATCTCAAGATATAACATGATTTGTAATGAGAGATTGTTAAATCAAAAATGGTATGCCTAGATAGATATAACAATGTAATAGAATGTGTAATGTAGTGAATTAAATCTAGAAGTCTGGTTAGCTGTTAGTTGTTAATTTGCAAGGAAGGATGAAGTGTGATGTCCATCATGGCATCAAAGAAATCAAGATAATACATGATGCGGATCATGACATTGAAAATAATTAAAAATTAAACAATAAAACAAGCACACAAGGTAAGAAACAAGAAGAATACAAGAGTGGTTAAGGGTCCAAGCAAACAAGGGACATGGGCACATGTCACTCAAACTAGAAAGTAAACAAACAAGGCATGTTCAAATGCCACATACACATAAAATTGAACCAAGAAAGGTTGAAAAGAAAGACATAATCACATATAAGAGTACAATGAAAGGACATTGGTAAATGTCCTAAGGTATACACAAGAATAGAAGGAAAGGACATTGGTAGATGTCCTAAAGCACATACAAGAGATAAAATAGGAACTAACAAATGAAATCACACCAACTATGCAAAACAAAAAAGGAAAGCATGTAATGATGGAAATATAATAAAATCTAACTAATCAAAACAAAAAGGGAAAGTATGCAAGACATATAGTAAAATACTAGGTATATGCTAAGAAATACACAAGCATTATATATTAGTGAAATGTTGATAGATTAATATGTGTAAGCTAATAAGTAATGTACATCAACATGATAATTAGAGTGTGTGGTGTAGGAATGACATAAAATGGATGGATTAGTCATGTATAAGATGCCCCTAGTAGGTATGCATATCAATGTATGTGTCAAATGTAGAATTAGGGTGCCCCCTCAATAGGTAGAGTGAAGCAATCAAGGATTTGGATGTCACTGCACACACTCAAAGAAGATCAAGTGAAGCATGGTAGGTATATAAATTGACAAAAAATAACATAAAATAAAAAATGTAAGTCTAGCATGGTATTAGAAATATAAAGTATGGATGATGCATACAATCAAAATATGTATGTGTTTTTGAATTATTTGAATGTTTTTGGATTTTGAAATTTTGTATTATTTTTAGTATTTTTGAATATTTGAATGTTTTTAGATTTTGAAATGTTGTATTGTTTTTGGTATTTTTGAAATATAAGCTATGTAAAATCAATCATAAGAAGACTATATATAAGTAATACAAATAAGAGATGATACTAACTGATGACTCTCATGTGAGACTACCTATCATGGTGTCCTATATCAAGGAGAGGGATTGTACATGATCATGAAGCATGATGGAAGGGCTAAAACTTTGGCCCTTAAAGTTGTATATGTTGTAAATAATCTGAAATCTATGTAGTATAAATTTATTTTGGGCCCCCCTATAACTTTGAGAAGTAGTTGACTCTTAAGGACCCACCTAGTAGTAGGAGATTCTCTCTAAACATGTGCTCTATGAGTGGATGCATAAGACCTTAATGATATTGCCCTGGGTGTGAACATGGTATCTAAAAGCTATCTAAATCCTAAATTTATGGTTTTTTTAAAAGAGACTTATGTGGAAGTGTATAAACTCTCTATGCTAGCGATGGAGGCCTCAACTGTGTCTAAATCTGAACTAGAGGAATAACTAAAACTGGGGGAGAAACTAAAATTAGTGGCTAAACTAAAGCTAGTGACTGAAAAGTAGAAGATGTCTCTGAAGTGGGGAGTGGTAACTCATATGAAATTCTACCAACTATAACAACATAATTGTCATTAATGAATTTCATGTATCTATGAACTGTAGAAGGTACTATTCAAAGTTTTTTATTCCATGGTCAACTAAGTAACATATCAAAAACTCTTGCACTAAGAACAATAGTGAATGATGTGGCCACATGTGTTAGACCAACCTATAGAGGAAGTATAATCTCACCCAATGAACTCTATATGTTCATATTAAATCTACTGATAATTATGTCTATAAGGGTAATATGCTTCTCTAAATATATCAAATGTTGTAATAATGTCATAGTGCACATGTTCACACTAGATCCATTATCTATAAGAATACTATGAATAGGATGATTATTAATGTAAGATTTGATAAAGAGTTCATGATAATTTGAATCATCCTCAACTATCTCCTATTTTGAGAAGAAGATGTAAGGTCTAGATAGAACTCTAGAATTATACACACCAATCATGTTGCTCAAAGGATGTAACTCATCTGAAGGTGCCTTGTATGTATTTGGTGGGGGATGTGCTTGATGTCCATGGCAAACACCTGATTTATCCCCTATATCTTGTTTAGAATGCTATGAAAAAGGATCTAAAAAGATTTTGAAATCTTTATCCTATGTTTTCTTTACTTGAGGAGGCTGAACTGAAGTGCCAATATCAATAGTATTATCATATATCAAGTCCTGTATATTGTGTTTCAAATTGATGCATCTATTTGTTGTATGACCTAGTGCCCTATGAAAATCATCAAATGTATGCTAATCATTTCTTATGGAAGAGGCTTTATTGCATTAACTTCCTGAATAGGAGGGAGAGATATGATATTAAATTACAGTAACTATTGTAAAACTTTGGCCAAAGAAATTGGTAGATTGGTAAAATTTTACCAAGGAGGTGTGAATAAAAGCACTCACTAAGAGGACTCTGAAGCCACATTGATTTTAGGTTGATTTTAACTCTTTCTATCAATAACCTTGACTTTGTATGTGACTTTATTGTTACTCTTTTTTGTTGTTTCTGATATACGTGTGGACTTGAGTTTGCCCATTAAAATGAGTTTGACTTCCCTTTCCTTTAATGTATGACATAACTCAATGAAGGAAGAGAATACTTTGAACATTATTGGCTCATGTAAAGCTAGTAGAAGAATTTATTTGAAGAGATCTTGTAAATATTGATCCGCCATAGAGCTAGTCATCTTAGCCAAGATAGTCTTATATCGAAGAATATAATTTGAGAGATGCTCATTTGAACTTTGTTTCTATTGTGACACTTGGGCATATGAAAACTTATCACCAATGTTGATGTTAAAATGAGCTCAGAACATGTCTGATAAAGGATTGAATATGTAGACTGACTGATTTAGTATACTATAGAACTATTGTAAAGCATAATCCTTTAGACTCCATTGAAATAACTTGGTAAATAGTCAGTCATTTGGCACATAGTATAAGCATGCTACATGAAAATCTTTCAAATGTATCTCTAGATCAACCTTGTCATCACATAGAGTAATCTTGGGTTGAAAAAAACCTTGGGGAAAGGGTGTAGAGGCAATATGATGTGCCAATGGTGTATCTAGTAGAACAAAAAAATCTAAAGCCTACGTAGGTCTAGATGCACCTTGCTCAAGATTTAGCAATTTGGATTAAATACATCTTATCTCTTACATAAGGGCTACCACAACAGGATATAAATATGTACTAGTTGTAGCTAGTGGTGGCATAGAGGGAGGTTGGGATGTTATAAGGGGTTTAGACATAGTTTCATTTATAGCTAGTTGTTCTAAAGGAATGGAAGACTCAACTTGTTTATCATTTTTTATTTCCATGATATATTGTAGAATAAGAGTAAGATATCAGGGATGGTCCCTAACTCTTTCTCAAAAACTTTATAGGATCAAATATTTGGTGAGGATAACTTCATTATTAATAATTGGTGGAAGTTGATCAAGAGTTTGATGTGGTGGGTCATGAAAATTAATGTTTTTATCATCATTTTGCTTCTCATATTGCTCTTTGTCAGAATTATCCTCATTGAAGTTGGTGTAATTTAGATGTGTAGGATTTATAGCAGGAACCTGAGTTGGTTATTTATCCATGGTATATATTTGGGTTGAAGGAATCTAGGTGAATTTATGAGTGTTACCACTAAGTTTTGTACGTATCTTGAAGTAAGAGACGTAAGAAGCTTAGGTGGCATAAGGAAAACAACTTGAATAATGGAAGAAAATATTAAACAAATATAATCTAAATAAAGAACTGGAATATGCATTAAAAGGTATATGAAGATCACAAATGTGTAAGGTGATACCTCAAGAAGTAAATAGGAACTAGTACATGCAACTAGGTTTTTGAATGAAATTATTTTAAAATTACTAAGGAATTTTTTAATTTGTTGTAAATTTATGATTTAAATATGCAAGTAAAAAATCAAATAAAAATTGGAATGTTCTTGATTTAGAAGGACCTATTGTATTCAACTAGGGTTTTATCAAAAATATGATTTTCAAAATTTCAATGGAATTTTAAAATTTGAAGTGAATTTTTAATTTAAATATGCAGGTAAAAAATTAGAAAAAAATATAAGATAAAATATTGGGAATATACTGAGACCTAGTATGGGCAACTAGAGTTTTAACGAAAATTATTTCAAAATTAGTAAAAAATTTTAAAATTTATTGCTAATTTTTTATTTTATTATGAAGTTAAAAAATAAAAAACAAATAGGGAAAATTAGTAAGAAATTTGCCCTAGGGTTTTTATGCACAAATGAAGTAAGTCAGGTTCACCAAATGATTTAACCTTTTTGGGAATATTGGAGTGTTATTCATAATTTAGTTAAAGTGTTTGAGTAGTAAAATTATTAAATATATATGCAATAATTAAGCTACTAATTTGTTTAAATTTGATTACAATTTTCACCTTTCTAAAAATAGTAATAAGGGATAGAAAATAGACTTAGCTAGAAACTAATTAAAATGGTTGAGACAAAGTCTGGAATTCACTATGTAGGATTGGGACATTGTCACAAATCAGGATCTCAACTTCATTTTATGATTTGATAGTATCACTAAAATAGGACACTAGTGGCACTAGCACTATAGTCCACTTCTGCCACTATTGTCCAGGGGACCTAAGCTTTTTGGGTTTTATTCAGTGTGTCTGTGTGACTCTGCCTATGAATTTTTGACTATTAGATGTCTGTGGAACTCCCTATAGAGTTGATTTAGTATTAAAAACCTGGACTCCATTATGTTTTGACAAACTTTGGGAAAGAGGGGGTTAGTGTGTGTAAGATGCACTGAACATGTATCCACACCCCCTGTGTGGGCATGTTGTCTACATACCAATACTCTGAAGAGGGATCAAACCATATGTAGTTCTCCCCCACTTGATATGATTTGTTTAATTGTGTGTATGAAGATACAAAATGCTAAAACTAGGTGTTCTTGAGGTGGCTAGGGACTGGTGTAAGGATTTGAATAAGCTTGTAATAGTATTGGTTGGTTACATGTAGAGAATAGGGAATATTGCCTTAGTAGTCTTGCTTTTACTCTTGCTTGCTATGTGATATTTTCCAAACCTTTCCAAATGACCTTTGAATGGGATTTTATACGGATCTATTGGTCATAGGTTGAATGTGTTTGCATTAATCTAATAAGAAGATAGATAATAATTGAAAGGAACTAACTATTGTAGAAAAAATACACTTAGATAGGAACACTAAAAGAAAACACTAGAGGGAATAACACTATAATCCAAATTAGGGAA